>CM042429.1:30551128-30811128 GCA_023631565.1 Gymnocephalus cernua
TTTGTTTTATGAGAATGGAGAGATGGTACTTTATATGATGAAAAGGTAAAAAATACTTTAACAGAACAGTAACACATACACTAAATAAATAAATAGCACAAATACTGAATAAATTATGAACTCAAACTAATCAATAACACCTTTAGCAGAGATCCATAGTTTGCACTGATTCTATGACTTCTTTACCTTTAGCTATTCCAATGCCACTTTTTTCCCCTCCAAGAGTCCATCACCGCTAAATCACAGGTCTTTGTAAAACACTTTAGTGAGGGGGTATCCCAGAAAGCCTCTCTCTGGAGTCTCCAGCTTCCTCTCCTCCTCGTCATCTTCTTCCTCATCAGTCCCCTCCTCAAATTGCCGATAGCCCAGCTTCCTGAAGAAGGCCTCCCCCAGCTTGGAGGGGTAAGGGACGTGTGCGTACATTCTGTGTGCGCCACCCTCACTCTCTCTCTGCTCCAGACTCTGGACAAGCAGCCGGCCCAGACCCTCCCTGCGGTACCAGCAGCCCGTCACCAACCTGCAGATCCTTCTGATATTCGCTCGCTTCTCGCTTTCCCTGAAGATGCACCCGAGGATATCACCATCGCAGTCTGCCACCCACACCTGCCCTGCTTCCTGCTCCCTCTCTGGGGTGACATTCTCTGTTGACAAATCTTTGTCCTTGTCTTTGGGTGTGATTCTGCGCCTTGGCTGAGTAAAAGAAATAAGATTATTTGGCTGCAACATTTCCTCACTAAGTGAAAACTACCCCCCCCAAAAAACATCAGGCAAACTAGTAGACAAACCTTTTTAGTCACTGATGTTTTCCCACTGATCCTACAGTAGGGATTCTGCAGTGTCTCATCCTCTGTCCCTCTGTAGCTGCTACCCACATAGTCCCAGTAGGGGCGGCTGCTGCCCAGAACCCCTGTGGACCGCGGCATGGTGATCTTGAGAAAGATAATTAGCAGGAAGACAGGAATAGCAAGGGCCAGGATAAAGGAATGGACAAGACAGCGCAGGATTGAGGAGAAAACAGCCAGGATGAAGAGGCAGAGTGGACGTGTGAGGATGTGGAGGATGAGACGGTTTTCTGTGCCCTCGCAGCCCTCCTGGTGACATGCAAGTCAAAAGAAATCAGCCTCATAAGGACTAGAGTAAATTCCCATCATAAAGAATGTAGCTGGTCTAAAAACTCTGTCTAATTATATTGTACAAACCTTGATGAGGGCTTTGACCATCTCTATGTCATCCTCCTTCATCCTCCTCATCACTACCTGATCCAGCTCCAGCCTCACCATGTTTAGGCTTTATGCTCCAACAGCAGGATTGCTGCACCACTGTTTCTACACACATCCACACAGTGTGCACAGTCAGGGACCCTACAAAAACAGGGCAGTAATTTATTTCTGTTGTTAAAAAAAAAAGTGACACTGAAATGCAACGATGTTTGATACTAAATCATGCAGATAACTGATACTTTTGTGGACCTTATTGTGTTATCTATACTATGACACACATGCTTTAGTTGAAATGTTGCTGAAATGTTATGCAATGCACTAGACTTCGTCGACAGCAAGCTAGTAAAAATGTGACATCACACCCACGCTGGCTGTAAACAACATACAGACAGACAGATGGGGGATTATGGAGGTTTTGTAGCATGCATGTGTCGTCATCATTCTGTACTTGAATATAACGGACGCCACAGGCGAAAAGACCTTGTTCAAATCCTTATATGGTTATTACGAAGTGCCGACACATTTAGACCCCCTGCTTCTGCTCTAAACCCCGGTTTTGCTTACCTTATCCGCCACGGTGCTCACATTAACCTGAAAATGGGTAAACACTCCGCATGTTTAAGATTAAAGCAGAAAAGGACCAGAGAATAGACCAGAGACATTTCTTACGGAAAGGAGCGATTCTGAACACAAACGTACTCTGTTCTATGTCCCGTTGCACGGTTTCAATGTGTCATCTACGTCATTTCCGTAAGCATGACCCGCACTGCGCAAAGGCTACGTGAATGGCAAACGCAACGTCACAACGTAAACGGCGCTTCAATTAATGAATTACCTTTGAATGTTTAACTTGTTTTAAAGGACAAACTCAAACTACAAGAAAGCAACAAAAAAGGCAAACCATAAAAGATATTGACAGATTTATTAATAATGAACTATTTACTATTAACAATGTGAAGAAAGTGTGCCATGTACATTTATTCACAAAAATTCATAATTACTTAAACAGTATCATTTAAACTAATATAATCAGGAATATTCCAAGGTCCATGTACAGCCTATTTGAATGTATAACATTTCTAGTATGTGGCACCATGGGATTACAACACAGTACTCCTCTAACTGCATGTTCTCCCTCAGCTCCAGGAGAACGCAAACTAAAGTGCTCACACACACACACACACACACACACACACACACACACACACACACACACACACACACACACACACACACACACACACACACACACACACATTCTTCTTCTCAAACATGCACACTTTCAGTTAGAGAACTGCATCTCTTTAGAGTTAAGCATAGGTCCATTTCTTTTTGTGTCCTCAGATGATGTTGGTACCTCTGCATTGGCTGCAGAGCTGTGCTCCTTTACAGACTTTTCATTTGCCTCAGCTGTTACACTCTCATATTTCACCTCACTACTTTGTGAGATCTCTCCATCCCCTCCTCTCTCCATTCTTCCTTCTCTTAAGCTACTGGTGCTGACCTCAATTATGACAATTTCCTCTCCATTTCCCAGCTGAAATATGCCTTCCATGGCTCCATCCTCGTCCACCCTCCCACTTGCGACATTGCAACCTGCCCCTTCTTCTCCCATCATTCCCCCTTGACCTTCTATCAGGGCTATCATCTGCATACCCTCCTCCGTTTCCTGCTCTATCTTGGTCTCACCCCCAAGTTCAAACACAACCTCCTGCCCATCAAGTGGCACCAAACTTTGAGTAGGTGTGCAGGAAAGATGCAAGCTGGTTTCTTGCCCTTGGCTGAAGGTAGCACTGGACGGACCACTGTCCTGTGCCTCAGTGTGAAAATGGAGGACATAAGATTCTCCCTGGCTGCCTTCCTCGCCAGTCTGTCTCTCCCCCTGTTTTTCTCCACCCCATTCATGCAGAAGTGACATCATCCCTCTCTTATCTCCTGCATTCGCTCCTTCACCTTGCCCATCTGTCTTGAACTGCAACACAAGTGATTTTCCCTCTCCACCTATTCCTCCATCCACTGTCTCTCCTGATGCATCCCCTTCAAACTGTAACACATATGACTGCCCACCTTCCTCGATATTCATCTCCTCCTTTGCCCGTCCTTCATTTTCAAAACATAACACAAACTGTTTCCCTGCCATGGCATCCCCTGTCCTTACTTGCCCCACTGTGGTATGAGTAGAAACTGATGCTGTGGCTACTGTGGTGCCTGATGTAACCATGGTAACAGTTGATGGGGGTCCTGAGGTGTCCACAGTGGTAGAAGATGAAAGAATTGGGACAGCAGTGCAAGAAGTTGACAGGGGACAGTGAGACACTGTGGATACAGATGATAGTAAGGACTCAGTAGCAGCAGTAATAGTCTGTGAGACGTTGGTCACATTACAGTTTGACAGTGACAGAGCTCCACCTGCAGTCTGACTGACAGGAGCTGCTGCAGACTTCTGAAGAGTAGCTTTTGGTTTGCGTCCCCGTCTGCCCCGAGCAGTCCGTGTGCTTTTCCCTAATATGGGCTTGGTCAGTAGGGAGTTGGCTGAGAGAGTGTGTGTTAGCGTGGCAGCAGGAGTGCTTGTATTGTTGATATTGTTGGTGATTATGAACCTGGTCTGCTGTTGTTGCTGTGATGTGGTCGGAAAGTGGGAAATCCGAGTCTGTGTTTGGTTTAGGATGGGCTGGAGCGCTTGGATAGTCTGAAGCACAGGGAGAGCCTGAGGCTCCGGAGCTGGATGAGGGTTGTTTGCCGTTGGGACGAGAATCAAGCTGGACTGGCTGCCGTTATTGGAGGGGCACTGTAGAAGGAAGAAGTTTTGGGGCTGGGACTGAGGTGGTGGTGGTGGAGGAGGTGGAGGGGCTGGTGGATGGGATGACAGAGGAATGAGCTGCAGGCCGCTGGCTGTCTGAATCATAAAGTAGTTCTGAGAGGTGTTGGGGGGAATATTAAGAGCTGGCTGGGACACAATCAGGCTGCCATGGTTTCCTGAGGTTTCCAGAGTGATGGGGTTGAGCAGAGTCGTGGTGGTTGTTACTCCCCCAACACTGGCTTTCACAGCCACTCCGTCTCTACCTCCACCACCAGGGCAGGGCGGGGGAACGCCACTGCCATGGGTGCGGATGTGCCTCTGCAAATAGGAGTGCATGACAAACTCCTTTGAGCAGTACGGGCATTTGTAGTCCTTGCTTGAGGAGTGTGTCCGAAGGTGGAGCTGGAGGTTGGAGGAGTGTGTAAAGCTTTTATTGCAGTGTGTGCACTGAAAGGGTCTCTCACCAGAATGGGTGCGTTCATGCTGCTCACAGAGAAATAACAAAAGAAGAGGGAAGACAAATCAATAAAACAAGATCAGATTAAACGGATCTATTCCATACTAAAAACACTAATAATCTACATGAGTTCATAGCTGAATCTGTACCGGCTGTACTGACCTGTTTGAGGTTTGACGTTTGGGAGAAAGACTTTGAGCAGATGGAGCAGGTATGAGGTCGCAGTCCAGAGTGCATCTGACTGTGCCTACGCAAGCAGCTGGTGTTCTTGAAGGACTTGCCACACTCCTTACACACATATGGCCTCTCGCCTGTGTGCTGCCGCAAGTGGTACTGGTAGTGAGAGCTCCATTTGAAAGTGAGAGGGCAGTGAGGGCACTGGAATGCCCGAACACCTGTGTGTACCTGGGTAAAGTGAAAGTTAAAAACAATTACACTTTTTGGTGTTTTAAGTTGCTTTTGTTATATGATCTACCTCTAAATCGTATTTACAATACAAAAAACTATAAGTATCTGCTGGACAGTTTTTGGTTGTTATTACATAATGTAAATACAGTGTTCAAGTGTAGTACGTAAAACTTAAAGAATGCAATGAAACCCATTGTTGCCATTTCATTATCTTTTCCAATAAAACCTAAATGCAACCTAAGAGAAGGCAACCAGGAAACATCATGGGTGAACGTTGCAATCAGTTACAACTGTTACAACTAAAACACACTGAAATTATACGGTGACTTAAATGATCAAATGTAGCTCTCAAATGATGGCTCTCTAATTGGGAAACTTAAAGGTATAGCGGAGGATTTTCTTTTTCCGGGTGGATCATCAAAACTATTGGTCCTCCTAGTTGTCAATCATTCTGGGATATGTTTACGTAAGGCCGTCGTACGTGCCGTGACCAAAGACAGTATATAAAAGGCCGTGAAAGATCAGCGAGCAGACGGCCATGGCGTCCGACCATAGACAGTATATAAAAGCCTCTGACCGCTGCCTGCCTCCCCGCTCTCGGCGATAGCTTGTTTGTTGGCCTGTAGCATGCTAAAGTTAGCTATAGAGATGCTTGTCGTAAATAGATTTCCACTTACCGGTGGCTTGTAGAGCCATGCCGACAGCAACTTGTAAACAGAGCGTGCACGAGGAGAACTAGGCTCGTGCATGCTCTCTCGTGCACACGTTTAATAGGCGTTCCCTCTCTGGAGCAGGTAGAGTGTTGCGCATGTGCATTTTTTCAAAAAGTGGAGATGGCGGTTCTTTTCTAAAATTCGGGAAAATCCTCCATTATACCTTTAACTTGAGTGTACATTTCTTGCAACAGAAGTCTTACCCTCTGATGAATTGAAAGCAGAGACGACCTCTTGAAGCTCTTTCCACACTCGGTGCAGCGGTAGGGCCTTTCCCCAGTGTGATCCCTCATGTGATACTTTAGCCCTGATGAACCTTTGAAGGCTTTTCCGCACTCTGAACAGCGGTATGGCCTCTCTGTATCAGTGTGTGAAACAGAGTATCACGATTGTGATTACCACCTTGTGGTTGCGCCTCCGCCAACCAATCAAGTTGCAGTTTACATCTATGTCTGCCCAGACTCATAATATATGTAGTGAAGACTTTGAAGCAAACAACATATGACATACAAATAAAATGACAAAATTACACATAATACAGTACACACTGATTTAATGTTGATTGTCTAGCCCCATTCTAGTACTTATCAAAGTAAAGAACAACCTCTTAAGCGTTAAGTTATTTTGAGAGAAAAGAAAGTTCCCTGGTTGCTATAAATGTATTAAAAATCCAATTTGATATTGCATACAGCATGGCTAGCTTTGCAGTAAGAGAATTACCAGAACACATGAGCAGATTGCTTGGATCATACTTCCTATTTTTAGTCAGATCTCCATTGTCTCTATGTTTTGTGTCTGCTCTGCTATATAAAGCTATGCTTTACCTCCAGCAGGAGTGCTCTTGCTGGCTCCTGTCTTTTTGGGGGCTTTGGTCGGTTTGGCCGGTTGTTCCTCTTGCTCCTCACTGACAGTAATGATGTTGACACGGATCTCCCTCTGGCCTTCCTGCTGCTTGTCAGCCTGGCTGGGAGAAGATGGAAGGGGGAGAGACAGAGAAAGGGAAGGAGGGCACACTATCTCAGCCTCTGCCTCAGCCAGGAGACGTTGCTCAGGCGTGTGGGAGTGTTGGTGGGTGAGGAGGGAGGACAGAAGGGGAAAGGAGCGGTCACAGGCGGAGCAGCTGAACTGGGAGCGGGACTGTGATGACAGAGAGTGCATCTGGACAAAGAAAAAGGGGAACACAGGAGGCAAATATTACTCTACGATAGCTCAATCAAAATGCAATATATTAATCTCATTGCTCAATATACAGTGCAGTGCAGCAATTTGTATACCAGTGTTTGTAGAAGAGCAATTATAACAGTCATTCTCACCAGTGATACATGTCTATTGAGGCCTCCACTGGTCTTAAAGGTCTTATTGCAGTAGCCACATGACAGCCCTGCCCATGTGGTTCTGGCCTCTGGCTGAACGATCTCAGGGCTCTGAGTCACCTCGGTGAAGCTCTGCAGCAGGTCAAACTGGGCCTGGGTGGTTCCCACATTCTGAGGACAAACCAAAGGAAGTTATACACATAAATAAAACATATCTTCAGATCAAACTCACTTTATAAAAGTAGGTAGGTTTTTTCAAAAACCAATCAGCAGTGAGTGACGTATCGGTCCCGCTAACGTAATTTTCAGAAGCTGCAGTAGCCAGGAGCAGTTCACTTTGTCACATTGATCAAAGAAATTTGCTGATCTGTAACTCAAAGTGAATCTCATCTATGGTTGTCACCATTTTTCTGTCTGAATTTTTCATTAATGTAGCTAGCAAGCTAAAAAAGGAAGATGACGTTTCCATTTCTAATCCCACCTGCTGACCTCTAATTCAAGTCAATTGTATCTCTAATCAAGGGAGACAGCTGTCAATGGGCACAACACCACACATATTTCAATTGCTGAACAAATCTGAGATGTGGGTGGCGATTCAAAAGTCTGGAACCAGGCTTCATACAACGCTCCATGACCTGATACCCTATTTAGATAATTCACTTCACTGTCTGTTATAGAAGTTTAACCCAATCACTTACTGTATTGCTGCCATCTGCTCCCTCTGTCAGTCCAAGAAGCACCTCTGTCGTATGTCCATTTTCAGCCACTGTGGTAGTCTCCACCACCTCCTCAAAATCAGCCAGCAGTTGTCCAGCTCCCACTAGCCCATCCGCCACCTCCATCCCTGCCCCAGACTCCACCTCTCCACCAGCCCCATGTCCATCTGGAGCCATGTGGCTGGACTGGTGCTCCTCTAGATCTGTTCGTGTGCCAAAGGTGTGGCTGCAGCTGCCACAGCTGTACAGCAGCACACTGGCCCCAGTGTCTGTGCTCAGGTGAACCTCTGTCCCGATGGCCCTAGATGCACACACGCCTTCCCTAGAGGAGGTGAGGGTGAGCTGGGGGAGAAGATTTGGATTCTGCCCGGATGAGGTGGTTGACAGGAACACTTCTTCCATACCCAACCCCACTCCATCAGTTCCCTCCTGGCTCACAAATCCCACCATGTCAGTCAACATGGCCGATGTCACTTCCTCTGTCCCAACCACCACCTCCACTATCTCATGGCCCTCCCTTGCATCCTCTCCCCTCTTTGCCTCCCTCCCTCCTGCATTGAGGTGCGAGTTCTTGTGCAGAGCCAGGTTTGATGAATGTGTGAAGCTTCGTCCACACTCACCACAGATGTAGGGCCTCTCACCTGTATGTATCCTCATGTGCTGCCTCAGGTTGGTAGACTGAGTGAATGATTTGTTACACACTGTGCAGGTATAAGGCTTGAGACCAAGGTGAACATTTTTGTGTCGTCGCAGACTGCTTGAGTTCTTGAAGGCCTTGGGACAAGTGTCACAGGGGTATGGGCACTCTCCAGTATGCTGGCGCAGGTGATACTGGTAATGAGAGCTCCATTTAAAGGTCAAAGAGCAATAGGGGCACACAAAGGTACGCACTCCAGTGTGGACACTCTGGTGGACCTGGAGATAGACAGAGATACAGATGTGAAATGTCTTGCTCATTTGTAAGACCTTTTCCCCTCCTAAAATAATCCTTGTTTATAAAATGACTTTGTTTGACATCTCACCTGGAGCAGAGAGGAGCGTTTGAAGGCTTTGCCACACTCCTGACATTTGTAAGGCTTCTCCCCTGAATGAGACCTGCAAAGAAAATGTAACTATTCAGGAAGATAGCACACTTACTTATAAAGTATATATGCCATCACAGGTGTGACACATAATCAATATAGAAATACGTTGCAACACTTTCTCTTGTGATATGTTGTACACACTGGTATAGCTGTTTTTATTAAAGGTATGGATTATGGAACACACTACTTTGAGTTTCCTGTAACCTGAATTTGGACACTTCTGCCTCTCTCTCCTATTCACTTCAATACGTAATATTAACAGCTTCAGGACTCTGTACCGTGTTACATTTATAAGGGTGGTAAAGAGAATGTAATTATGGGTACCGTTGGTGGTAGAGCAGAGCAGAGGAGCCCTTGAAGGCCTTGGGGCAGAGGTTGCAGCGGTATGGTCTCTCATTGTTGTGGCTCCGCTGGTGGTGGGTAAGCCTGGACGACCACCTGAAGCTCTTCCCACAGTCCATACACTGGAAGGGATGGTCCGACTCGGCCTGCTGGGGTGGGCCCGGCACAGACGATGTCACCATGTCAAGAACCACCTCTTCCCCACGCTGTACTACTCCCTTGTCTCCCTCCACCAGCTCCCCTCTGTCCCTATCGTCCTCGCCATCCTCTCCCGAACCAAGAAGGGATGGGAAATGAGAGAGGGAGGCGGTGGACTGAGGTGGTAAAAGTTCAGCTTGGACCACTAAGGCCACTGAGTTAGCCATTACCAGAGCAAGCTGGTAGCAGATGAGGGGGTTCCTTGGCAGAAGGCGTGGATCAGTTTTGCTGCAGTATCATGGTTTTTCTGTTACCTTTCCTTCGTTCATGTTTTCTTCTGTGCCTTTCATAAATTCTTTCCCTGTCAGCCACTGGAAACACCAGCTGTCATCCCAGTAGACAGCTCAGGACAGGTCTGAGAAATGGAAATAAATACAGTATTGTAACTTGGTAACTCCTGGTGAGAATGTCCCCTTTAAATTTCACCCCCTGACTCCCTCCCTCCTGTATGTAGCTAGTCCCGCCGCCCCCTCCCTGCCGTCTTTCCTCTGGCAGTCAGTCCCCGCAGTGCGGTGCATACCATATCTATGGGTGCTTATTAGCAATACACACAGAGGCTACAGCGAGGTTACACATGATCTACTTTAGTGTAAGTGTATCCAAATATAACCGATCAGCTGTGCAAGCCGACAGACAACACGCAAAGAAAATATCAGTTTTCACAGTATCAACAAAAAACAGCTAACGTTACTGGCCTTCATTTAAAGCTAATCTCGCCCCGTGAATGCGGAATAGCGTCGGTTAACTGCTCCATATGGATGTGCATAAATTCAGGCGGAAGCAGTACTCACCGAGCATATTTAACTCATCTTAAAGCTATATTGTTGATATTATGAAAAGGAACTGGGTACCGCAGTGCTAATCCACACAACCTTAACAATAAACACAGCGCAAACTAACTGCAGTTCTCCACCCGATGCCGCCTTCTAAGAACAGCGACGGCGATTGGCTGTTAGCTACAATAGATGTACTACTGCCATTGGCTAAGAGCTTCAACAGACAGATTGACGTTTTTAAACCTCGATTAAAATATTTCCAACTTCTGAATTTGCCTTGAAGCACTTATCAGCCATGTATCTACACTTCAATATCTTAAAAATAATGTATAAAGCGTTTTCATAATCAATATGTATCCTTTATTTTCTGACTCTTGTGCACAGACTTCTGGGTAACGTAGTTCTGTGTGTGTGTGTGTGTGTGTGTGTGTGTGTGTGTGTGTGTGTGTGTGTGTGTGTGTGTGTGTGTGTGTGTGTGTGTGTGTGTGTGTGTGTGCGTGCAGGGGCGTAGCACAAAATTCTGAGGCCTGTAGAAAGGTATTCTCTATGGGCCCATCCACAGCTATTCATTCTAGCATCGTTTCTTTCTACCCCCCCCCCCCCCCCCCCCCCCCCGTGTGTGTGTGCGTGTGTGTGTGTGTCTCAAGGTGTGTCTGCCGTAACCTTGATATACAGTCTATGGCCGTAGTTCCAATCTGTCCCAGTTTACATTGCAGGTGGACTATAGGTATTAAACATATACCAAAATCCATTGTGCACATTCTTTAGTATTTATTTCACCAAGGCACATATTTCACATTGAGGCCAATCAGTGTGTGGAAGAGGCATCTTGATGTTACAACAATAATTTAAACATGATAGTATAATAAAAGTAAATAAGAATAAAAACTGTATAAAAGTACAAAAGGATTGGAGACTTGCTCCACCGCAGCACAAAATAAATAGTTCCAACACGTTACTTAAATAAATAGTCAATACTGTAACAAATACTAAATTAGGAATGAACAAAAAATATAGTGATAGAGTTGGTAAAGTACTCTAAATTATATTGTAGAAAACAACATAATACACAAAAGCACTGTGTACAACAATTTACATTCTTGTACACTTATGTACACCTGTACAGAACAAAGTGTCACAATACATAGTATTTTAAGGCTTTGGTGTTTAACTAACAAAAACAAACTTTTCTACTCCAAAGCACAGGTTTAAAATCAGCCATCTCACTCATCCAAGAGGCTAATCCTAACAAGTTTGTGCAAAGAATCTAATGAAGTCCATCAGTTTTCAGTTTTTAGCAACAGGGCACATTCATACAACTTTACCACAACATTAAATATGCCTCCTCATGCAGAATGAAACAGGCAACGACAATAGACTCTGCCTGCGGTACAAAAGAAAGTATTCACTTCCCTTTGGCTACCATTTTGACATTTTCAGGTGTATACAATTAAGTTTAATTGATACGTTAAGACGTGGCAAGTTTAACATGGTTAGAAGATAACATTAACATCTTTTATAAGGGCACTGTAAGTGAGATAGTGAAAACATTGGCTGTCCCTATGTATGCTACATCTACTGGAAGAATTGTTGGCTAAAGAAATACACAAATGCAAAGTAGATTAAGTTAGTTTAAACCAAAGACAGGAAGTGCTACTGTGTTTTTTTTTAGCATCAGTGAGACACAAGACAAAAAGAAAGATTACAGAGATGTGGGCAAATAAATTCACGTTAATACAGAAATAAAGATTAGAGTGACACATTACAACTTCAAATAAATAAAATTAAATAAATTACTAACATTCAATAAATAAATAAATACATAAATAACATGGTCATGAACAAGGCCTTTAGGAGAGAGTTTGGGGAATTATGACATGATCATCATAGTTAAACTGGCAGTTTGCTTTAACAGGAATCTTAACGGTTGTAACTGGCTGCAGTATAGTTCATCTTTATTGGCTCTGATGGAAACACATTCTTCAACACACATGTCATTAGTTGACGTTTGGGCCTTTTAAGGGATGCTATGTGTTCTGCAGTGCACACTGACATGGTCCTAATTCCCCTTTGGCTGAGGCGGGACTCCATGTGTCCTCACCGGCTCTGCAGCCATGTAGTTGAGAGGAAATTAATGAGTTTGGATCATCATTGTACTGCAGAGACTTTGGGCTTGAGGCTGATGAATGCTCTGTATGCCCAATCACAGAAGAGCTTGAAGTGTTGAAGAAGCTCATGGCTGGACTGCAAGACGTCGAACTGATAGGGGAGGTGAGGGGGGAGGGAGGGAGTTGCCTGCGTCAGCCTTGGTGCTTCAACTCTCAACATCTGCAGGAGAGAAGACAGGCAGACAAACAGATTAGAAGTTATAAATTAAAAATTACAAAATGACACGATTTCCTGCTTAAACTTACATTGACAACTGAAGACAACTGAGTATACTATCAAAAGGGGAACGCTCTTTACCTGACGGTGCAGCAGATTGATGAGAGATTTCATTTCTCTGATCATCTCTACCAGCTTGGGCAGTGCAGGGTGGTGGTGCTTCTTTGAGACCTTGTTCAGCCACTCAAAGTGGTGCTCATACAGCTTCAGGTCAGCATGCAGCTGAGAGAGTGTGGGCTTCAGCTGGAAACAACACAGACATACTTAGAGACTTTGCATGGGTGTGGCAAGATGTAACTGTGTGGATAGAAACAGACAAGCCCCTCTCCATTCACGAGCATGCACGCACACACACGCACACACAAATACATTATCAGAGCATTACCTCAAGATTGTTGAGGTCATTGGCTGATCTGTTGCTCATTTCTGGCAGAGACCTGAACCTGTGGGGCTCCACGTCTGAGTCAAATGCATGCTCCCTCTGAAAGAGAAAACAAGACAGAGCAGCCCGTTAGTAATTTGCATCAGCGCAATTGTACTCATCCTGAGACAAGTCACGGCAACATGAGGAAAGCATTAGTCTAGCACCTCGATTAAATGACTGTTTTCTGTGCTTAGAGACAGTAGCTCTCACTGAGAGGAGTGTGGTTGATCGGGTCAGTGTGAGTTCACCCACATTCAGCCTCCCCAAATGTCAACAATAAGACCAAATGACCTGAACCCACAGGATGTTTTCTACAGGGAGCGAGGATAACAACATATCCAGTGACTAAGAAATCTCCAAGTGGGACAGACAACACAGGGCTGTAGGGAAACTCCAGGGTCACAGCTATAAAAAGAGAGAATGACGCAGTACCACTGCCCTGTCGTGTTGTAAACTTCGTCCAGACAGCAGGTGTAATGGTCATCGTAGCCACCAGAGGGGGATAAACAACCTGACAGGTACCTTACAAAGGCAGCTTTGCTCATCGGTGGTACAATTGGTATTAAACATGTACTCCAGATTCAGTAATGAATGTGAATAAACAGAGATGACTGATGTGGCATGCGTCATTTCCAATCAGCAGAGGAACACAACAACATTAGGACGATGAGTGCTGAGAAATGTTTTGTGTAAACAGGTAGTGTGTGCTTAATGCTTCCTTAACCTGTTATGCAGTGTTTTCCTTGGCCTACTGTTTGCCTCCCGTTGTTTGTGTTGATGTTTTTAGTGATGAATGTGCCGCATTGTCTCGCATGTCTCTCCATCAGCCTTTCGTAAGAGCTCACTTATGTTTGTGGTCCAATGTTTTGTCTCCGTTGCTTTTGTCCCCTTCCATCCCTCGCTTCCCTACCCTCACCTCCCCCCCCCTCTCCCTCTCTCTGTCTCATACCAGGTGCACAAGCACATGCAACATCTCGTGCACATGTGCATGCTTGCACACACATACACCACTGGCTTGTCATCTAGTTGGCTCTCTGATCTCTTCATCTCTTGTGGTTTTTGCTCCATCTTTCTCAACCTATAATTCTCCCTCTTATCCTCCTTTTCTCGCTCTCTCCATCACAGATCATGACCTCACCCAACAGAACTAAGCATCCAACCTTTTTCTTCCTGAATGCAAATACTGGAATGTGATAAATCTTTTTGATTTTTATCAAGTCACTTTGCTGTGGCGACCAAAAGCAAAACACTAAACACCGCACCTACACAACCATGACTATTTACAGAACCATCAATGCAAACACACACACACACACACACACACACACACACACACACACACACACACACACACACACACACACACACACACACACACACACACACACAGAGCGCCACAAATGCATGCACACATATACACATTTGCACCAATACTGTATGCATGCAAACACAGACTCACTCACACACACACACACACGTCGGAAAACTTATATAGACCTATGTGTGTACACACACACACACATTTCTCTCTCAGAATCAGTTTCATTGCTTTTTTGCAGGGACTTTCCATGGATTCCCGTTCTATTTATCTTTCCTAACTTTGTCCTCTCTTTAGTGGAATTCCACACAATAAGGAAAAGATTTAAAATAAATCTTCCATGTTACTGAACACTGTCTAATACTGTCCCCATCACCCTTTGATAATGCTGGTTTGTTCACATCTGGACCCCAGGTTACAGACTTCTGCTACACAATGGTCTGTGACATTGTTTTAAAACAACAAACCCACACACACATACAGAACACACACCCACACTTTCTGAACACTATCTACCAGCCAAGACTAGAGAGAGTATGTGGCTATTTTTGATTTTATCCCCTGAACAAAAGAGTTTAACGATTTGCATAATGCAAAAATAGAATCTAGATCAGTCATGTGTAACTAAAGATCCACAGATATGATGCCTCTTTCTTTTCACCTGTTAAAACACTGTGTTGATACACAATCACCAGCTGGAGCAAAATCTTGGCCGAGTTCCTCAAATCTGATTTTCCTACCCACTTGACTGTCAACAAAATAAAGTTTTGAGCCAGTGTTGTCAGTATACGGTGCACATTTCATAAGAGAAAAAAAAAAACTCTTCAAACTCCATCCTCACTTCCACAGTCTAGCCGCAGAACATAAACATGTTTCTATGTAAACAGGCAAGTGATATACTTTGCTGTCATGTCATAGATGGTATGCTTAGCAGTTCAGCTTTAGTTGGATGCAGGTAAAGTGATGATAGTCCTAAATTAGTCTGGATGGGAGAACATGTTCCTAGAACTTAATGTTTGGTTTCTCTATCTCCTGACCACACCGTGTGTCTTGTGTATCCATCACTGTAAATGTGTGTTTATTCTCCTTAATTCCATAAAACTTTATATTAATTTCATTTCACTGAACTGCATAAAGGCACAAGCCTGGCCACCAATCTTCTTTCTACCGCCACCAGTCAAGTGACCAGGCAGACCAGGAGTTGCTGAGTCAGACCTCTCTCCGGTCCAGTGTGGATTAAAAGTGAGATCACTGAGTCAAATCTCCCCTAAAGCTTTTTGCTGCTTAAGCATGCAGATGGACTTCAGCCAGTCTGAAAGCAGCTTAAGTTACACTGGAGTCCTGAGCAAAACTATTGCACAGTGCATGGTGCAAAGTTAGTGCTGCTTGAAGTGTGGTGGTACCTAAACTGAAAGGTAACATTAAGACCAAAATCCAATTAGGGAAAGATCAATCAAGACAGGCTGTGCATCCTCTTCCACCCTCACACTAACAATTCAGTTAGCACAGGATAGTCAAGGCCTCATTAGCCTTTCCTCCAATCAATAGCTGAGATTGGCAATCACCATGACAGCATCTTCACTTACCAGCAGTTCTTGGGTGAGCTTCATTAGATTTTTGGTCTGATTGGACAATTTGTCCATGTCAGTGGGCCGCCGCTGTGGTACTGGAGAGGCAGACGTGAACACGGGCAGCTGAGCCAATAGCAGCGAGAAGAGGAGCGACGAGGAGGAGTCCAGCAGCACTGTAGGGGTAGAACAAAACGGAAGCAATTAGTGGAGAGGCTCTGTCATCTCGCCATAATGATAATGACCTCAGGCCACGGCTGTCAGCTCCAAGGGGGAAGATATTGCACCATAATATAAACAATAGCTCCAGACTTGGCAGAGGAATCCTCAAGAGCTTCAGTGTCAGAGTCATGTTTTCACAGGCTGAATGCAAATCATTAAATCATTAAAAAGCCCGGGCTTTGACACTGAATATCAGCATCACTCCTTTACCATAAGCAACTGCAATGAATGCTGCTGATTGTCACACCTGCAACTGGATAGGTACGTGAGTTGGTGGTATAAATTATATAGACCCAGCCAAGTCAACTCTCTAACAGTAAGCTCATTCATTCTTTTCCTTTCAAGTTCAAATACAAGGTAGACTAAGTATTAAAAGGGAACCACAGTGGTGTTGAAATGATGAATGCTTGATAATTACAGGTGAACCACAAGAATCACAGCCAAAATAACACTGCAGGAGCATCTGAGCTCCCTGCCATACAGTGTAACTTTTACAGTGTAGGGATCACCAAAGAATACAGCTGTCAAGTCATAAGTAAGTCAATTGTTTAGAATTGAATCCATGAATAAATGATTTAATTTAGCCTGCATATGAATGATAGAATAGGTGTTTACAGTCACATCAACGTTATAGACCCATAGTTTAAATATAGCGTTTAAAAATAAAATAAAACTTGAAAATAAATGATAATTAACAACTAAAGCAATTATGAATGAAAACACACTCGTACAAACACTTACATTTCATATTTGGTTCGGATCCAAGGGATAGGTAAACCAGCAAACAAATGGTAGATAAATAAATAAATAGAAAATAAATAAATAAATTGAACTCCGGAAATTGTCACGTGCTCCGGTTTCTTCTTCGCACTCTTCAGTCAGAGTGAGGAGGAATAGTTGTCAGGACGAGAGAGGATGAATGGGAGAGCAGAGTGATGACTGAAGCACTCAGACAGAGAGAGAAAAAGAAGGTAAAAGTAATCAAACTTTCTGTCTTTGCTAAAGTTTGAGATGAGCCCTTGTAGTCTTTATGGAGTGCTGAAGGCAGAGAGACACTTAGACAGTTTGGAGAGAGAGAGGCAACAGAAATGCAGAGAGAGGGATGCGAGTGTGGTAAGTCCAATTTTTGCGCGCAGTGAAGTGTTTAGGCTTGTTTAAAACTTCCTTTATAAAGACGTCGGGCCTATGACACATCGGCAGTGACTCACTTCATTCATAAAAACACACACACACACACACACACACAGACACACGCTCTCTCTCTCTCTCTCTCCCTGCTCTCTCTCTCTTTCCTCCTCCCCTCCCTGCTGCCTGTCTCCCTTTGCGAAACTTAAAAAAAAAAAATGTTCCGTTGTTTTTTTCTGTTTTATTTTCTTTCCTCTATCACTTTCTCCCGTCCTGTCCCTATCTCCAGCACTTCCTCTGTCGCATCTCGCTACATGCACCAATCAGTCCCATCTACCTCTTTTTATCTTTCCATCTCCAAATCTCTTCCCCCCTCTCTCTATCTATCACTGCAGACGTTTTAAAAAGCCCATTGTTTTCACGTGTATCAGCATATCTTATAACCATCTATCTTTTAGAGGCTGTTTTACCTGCCCTTTCTTTTTTCTTGTGCTGTGTTCAGGGGTGAAATGTCATAGAAGGTGTGTTCTTATTTGTGTTATTAAATTTATGGCAGAGCTCTATTAGGCTACACATGCCACATTCCCTGTATCATAGCTAATACGCACAGCAAACACCTTTTCTCTCCCATATTTCTCTCCCTCCTTTTCTCACCCCTTGCTCTTTTTTTTAGCGCCCCTCCTGAGACAGCAGCCTGTTATTTCCACTGCCCCCCCACCCACCTCCTCTTTTTTTCACTCCCTCTCTCCCTCTCCAGGGTGAAGGAAAGAGTGAGGAGTGAGAGAGACGGATAGGAGCAGGAGCGAGGTGTTGTCCAGACCAGAAGGGGCCTCTGAAAGTGTTGCATAGAAACAGTGAGCGGACAGACACACACACACACACACACACACACACACACACACACACACACACACACACACACACACACACACACACACACACACACATATACACACACCACAGGACATTAACACAGACACACGCTTGAAGTATGGGAGGCAGTTGGTGGGGTCAACACAGCACAGACACGCACACACACATACACAAAACATGCATATGGATTCATCCACACGACACGTGCTGTATCATAGAAAAACCTGCTGCTCTAATAAACCAAAACACACCAAAAAGACAATTTGTAGCTCAGAAACACACACTGATACATGCAGAAACATAACAGTTTACTGTACGCACATCAACATGATTTCTCTCTCTCTCTCTCTCACACCACACACACACACACACACACACACACACACACACACACACACACACACACACACACACACACACACACACACACACACACACACACACACACACACACACACGTAGAGTGGGGCAGCCTGGAAACACTCAGTCAGGTGCAGTAAAGTGTGGCCTACTGTTGCAAAGGGCAAGAATGAGTTTCCAGACACCACAGGGGGACAGTTGATGCATCATACTGTACATATACTGTATATCACAAGGGAGTCAATGGGTGTGTTTCCATACACCTGTGAAAATCAGCAAAAATGCGACGAAAGACAAATAATGATGGCAGATGGAATCATCAGTTCTGTGTTGAGCGATGAGTATGTAACACTCCTCAAATAAATACATAAAAAAACTAACAATGTTATATCCACATCATATTTTCAAATTTCTTTCCCCTACCATTTGAAGTTTGACTGGTGCTCCTTTAATTAAGTTATCTCGTTGCACCTCTTCTTCTGCAGTAGTATAATGGCACCTGACTGGAGAATCATTGCACGTATTGCTTATCTTGATGAACCAACTCATCATATTTGCACAACAGTAATGGATGGAAACACAAGCTAATTCACATTTTCTTTTTGTTTTTCTGAAAATTCAGCTATGAATGTGCAGACACAAACAAACAAAGGAAGAGAGATAGAGAGACCAGTGGGAAGAAAGAAAGCGTTTTTGAGTCTGGGTGTGAGATTAGGAGACCCTCATTCACAGACATACACTCATGGTGTGGTTTGAAAATAATTAGTGGTGGGTCTTGTATGCGCACAGTCGCACACTCATACCCATATACACACAGAGTTGCCAGTCCGGTGGTGGGCCTACACAGACAAACAAACACCCTCGAATGATGAGGGCCTGGTGGCAGCGAGTGGGTGGCAGAGTTGTTGTGGTGAAAAGGGGTCATACTCTGATTTCGCAGGTCAACAGTAGAGAAGAAAAGCAGGAGAAGGAGGAGAGCAGTAGAAGAAGGAGAGGAAATAGATGAGTGAGGTTGGACGTAGGGAGATATTGACACACTCGCTCTTTTTAATTTCCCACATCAAAGGGCCGTTTGAAGACACAGCTGGGGAGAGAAGAAAAGAAAAAGTGAAGTTAGTCACTCTCCCTCGTTCCCTCTCTGGGCTGCCTCTCATGATGGGGGTCTCCTGGGTGGTTCTGAAGCACAAGTCTTCTGTTAGGCCATCCGCCAGCGCTGATCACTCACACACTATGACACCGGGTGGGTGCCCTTTAAGTGTGTGTCTGTGGGAGCGTGTGTGTGCACGTGCATAGATGTCAGTGCACAAAATAAAAAGGGTTATGTATCTTTGTTTAGACTTTTGTTTTTGTGTGTGAGAGAGTGAGCTGGTGCATGCTTGTTGGAAAAGGGGGAATCCAGGGTTTGTGTGAATGGGTGTGCGTACAGTATATGTGTGTAATTATGGGTATGTGGTGGTATAAGTGCGGTGTCTGTATAACGTGCATGAGCATCAGTGTTTGTGTGTGCGTCTGTGTGTTTGTGTGTGGCCTTCATATGC
This sequence comes from Gymnocephalus cernua, assembly GCA_023631565.1. Lineage (NCBI taxonomy): Eukaryota > Metazoa > Chordata > Actinopteri > Perciformes > Percidae > Gymnocephalus > Gymnocephalus cernua. Next base: position 30,570,970 of record CM042429.1, read on the forward strand.
TACCCATTACATCACCAATCTGTGTAAACCACCATAGGAGGAGAAACAGAGTGAGACACTCAGACTACGACCTCAAAGACATCAGAGAGGAAGGGAAACCTGTGACAGGGCCTGCCAGGCCTCGCTGCCAGACAAACTTTACTCACACAAGCTTCACTCAATTCGGTCATGCTTTACACTAGGTTTCCTGTGCGCCATGGCATGTATTCACACATTATTACGCAGGCTTCAAATCATTTGAATGCCTCACACTTTTCGCTCACCTTTTGCCGGGTTGTTAGTTTTTTTACGATTGCTATGACCATTTTTTCAATAGTTTTAACAACTTTCCTAAACTCTTAACACAGGTAGCACAACATCCGTCTGTATAGGCTATACAATTAACACATTTCTTGTTGCTTGAACTTCTTTTACACACAAGCTCAACCAAGACCAAAACAATGGATTTTTACTGACCAATTTGCAAATGCTTTCACACTGTAAGTCAGAACAGATAACATCATGTTCTAAACCTAACGTATAGGCTAAAGTCAAATTGAACAGCTGTTCATATTGTAAATTGAAACACAAATATATCCCCTGCATTTTATGCCATTGCTACTGAGAAACAGCTGATTGAAGCTATGCAAATAGATCAATCACAGCTGATTCCCATCTAGGAAACACACTCAGGTGTTGAAGTTCTTTCAATCGCATGACCACATGTTACTGTAGTACATACAGTAAAAGAGAGAAAGTAAGACAAGTTCCTGTATGAGGGAGAGGAAGACGAGTACCAGGAAAATTCTGTGTCTATCTTCTTTTTTTCATTACATTAGATTGCATCTCATTTAGCTGTCGCTTTTATCCAAAGCGTTACGTAAAGTGTTTTGCTCAGGGACACATTGGTTGATGTATCGCAGTGGGAACTGAACCCAGATCTCCCACACTAAAGACATGTGTCATATCCACTGCGCCATCACCAACACCATTTCATAAACCATGCATTCTATAAAGCTACTCTGAGATGGGTCATTAATTTCTTTTGTATTGAATTTCTGCAGCAAAGGAAACAAAATGCATGCATTTACTAAACCCTCCAAAAAACACATGTAGAGAGGCTTCAAGAGAAACTGCAGTGTAAAACACAATCTATGATCAATACAATATAGTGTCTATTGTATAAGGAGCATACCTGACACATAAAATAATGCAGTTTCTGTAATTCCACCTGATATTAGTGTTTTTATGACATTGGGCTATGACTGACTACATGTTCCTGTTGGGAGAGAACATGTGTTAGTGTTTTGGAAGAATTATTTGATTTTGAGACATGTTTGCAGTGTTTTGGTAGACTTAGTGTGTTGTGTTAGTGTATTATTGTATTTTGGAAATCAGTGTTGGAGTTTAGTTTACAACGTGTGATTTTGAGCATGAAATTAACTGTTTTGTCAATTGTGTGTTGTAGGTGTGTTTGTGCGTTAAGAGCTTAGGAAAGTTGTTAAAAGTATTGAAAAAATTGTAATAGCAAAGGGAAAAATACTGTAATCCACACAGTTGCTCGATTCATTCGTTTACCGGAGTCACTTTAAAAAGTTTGATTAAACCAATTCAGAATGAGTGTTACTGTAATCTTCATAGTTTATTTATCTGACAAGGAAGAGCTTGAGTATATTGGTTTTGTTCGTTGGGGATTTTTCTTTATTGTGTACTTAAGAGTGATTATGGTTGAAGTCTGATAATGTGGGTTTTCCCATAAGTGTTTGTTGCTGTCGGTTAATTTCCATGTCCAGGTGGGTGATAATACAACCCCAAATCAGAAAAAGTTGGGACAGTATGAAATATAAAAAAAGAAAGTAGTGATTTCTAAATGTACTTTGACTTGTATTTCATTGCAGACAATGTGAACACAAAATATTTCATGTTTTGTCTGGTCAACTTAATTTCATTTGTAAATATACATCCTTTCCTGTCATTCAGACCTGCAACACATTCCAAAAAAGGTTGGGACAGGAGCAATTTAGGGCTAGTAATCAGGTAAATTGGTTAAATAATGATGTGATTTGAAACAGGTGATGTCAACAGGTGATTGTAATTATGATTTGGTACAAAAGCAGCATCCAAGAAAGGTCTAGTCCTTTAGGAGCAAAGATGGGCCAAGGATCGCCAGTTTGCCAACAAATACGTGAGAAAATTATTGAAATGTTTAAAAACAATGTTCCTCAAAGAAAGACAGGAAGACATTTGCTTATTTCACCTTCAACAGTGCATAACATAATTAAAAGATTCAAGGAATGAGGAGGAATTTCAGTGCGTAAAGGACAAGGGCGCAAGCCTAAGCTGAACAACCGTGATCTCCGATCCCTCAGGCGGCACTGCATCAAGAATCGTCATTCATCTATAAGCGATATCACCACATGGGCTCAGGACTACTTTGGCAAACCTTTGTCAAGTACCACAATACGTAGTTACAGCCACAAATGCCAGTTAAAACTGTACTGTGCCAAAAGGAAGCCCTATGTTAACAGTGTCCAGAAGCGCCGTCGACTTCTCTGGGCTCGGAGGAATCTGGGATGGACCATCACACAGTGGAAACGTGTACTGTGGTCAGATGAATCAGTATTTCAGGTATTTTTTGGGAGAAATGGACGCCATGTGCTCCAGACCAAAGAAGAAAAGGATCATCCAGACTGTTACCAGCAACAAGTCCAAAAGCCAGGGTCTGTCATGGTATGGGGTTGTGTCAGTGCCCTTGGCAAAGGTAACTTGCACTTCTGTGATGGCACCATTAATGCTGAAAAGTACATAGAGATTTTGGAGCACAATATGCTGCCTTCAAGAAGACATCTTTTCCAGGGACGTCCATGCATATTTCAACAAGATAATGCAAAACCACATTCTGCACACATTACAAAGTCCTGGCTGCGGAGGAAGAGGATACGGGTACTTGACTGGCCTGCCTGCAGTCCCGACCTGTCTCCAATATGTGTGGTGCATTTTGAAGTGCAACGAAGACCCCGTACTGTTGCCCACCTTAAGACTTGTTTGCAGCAAGAATGGGACAAAATTACACCTGAAACACTTCATCACTTGCTGTCTTCAGTCCCTAAACGTCTTTTAAGTGTTGTGAAAAGGAATGGCAACATCACAAAGTGGTAAATGCTTTACTGTTCCAACTTTTTTTGAAATGAACCAAAATAGGAATTTAGTTTTAAAAAAAAATAAAAATCATTAGGAACACATTAAATTATGTGCTGTTGTATTGTCTGCAATTAAATACAAGTCAAAGTACATTTAGAAATCACTACTTTCTTTTTTTATTTGTGTTTTCCATACTGTCTCAACTTTTTCTGATTTGGGGTTGTATAATCTTGTGGATTTTAGGGTTAACTCTCATGTTCTGCTTAGCTCAGTGTCATATGTAAACAGTGAATATGTTGACCGTGACGCAGCGCTGCTCCAATGGTAAAAGGGATTATAGGAGAAGGAGTAGTAATAAATTCATCATTTTTATGTTGCACCCTCATTTCCTTCAGGGAATTCCAGCAGGGTCTGAGTAAACAAACGCAAAGATTACATTCAAAAGGAAAACCAAAGGTCTGACCTTTTACTGTTAATATTTACTCTCCTAAAACACGACACTTTCAAGTTTCCCCATGACCTCCTCCACCTCCTCTCTACTCCGTCATTTTGTCCCCCATTCATTCTCTCCAGCTCGCTGCCAAATGCGTGACTCCAGCTGGGTATCCTATCTGGGGAATTGTCATGGTAACCTTAACCTAACTTGCTACCCACCAGCATCATCTCCCCCATCCCTGTTCTTGCCCCCTTACTTCACTTCAACCTACGTCAGAGAGAAAGTGAGTGTGTTAATAGTTGGGGGGGGGGGGGGGGGGGGGGGGGGGTAGGGAGAAATAGTGACACACAGGAGGGGGCTGCAATCATTGGGCAATAAAGTGACGTCTCTGACTCTCTCTTTCTCATTGTCAGGGGTCATTGTTAAAGTGCTGATGTCCTCCTTCAAATATATAAAGATATATGACAAGAGACCCTCCTCTCAAGCCCCCCTCAAGCTCCCCTCCTCTCTCAGTCTTTAGTTGATAAAACTCCCCATGGACGTGATTCACAAATTATGCGTGTCAATTGCTCTCTTCCTTTTCCATGTGAGCGGCCCACTGGTGGCAAATATGGCTGTTGTGCATCTGTTGCTTTGCCTTTTTATTAGACCATTAAAGAGGGGCATTAACCAGCATCATTATTGCAGGTTTCCTCCGCTGGCTCAGCTCACAGAGCAGAGCAAAGGGCAGGATGCAGGGATGAAAGCAAGAACATGAGGCAAACGTCTCTCCTGGCAGAAACTTTGGGTGTAAAATGTTTAAATCAGCTCTCTTATTAAACATATTTACGAGGCTAATTTTGTTTGGAAACCAAACTCTATGGTATGTGACAAAACACAGTGTACGTGTGTGTGTGTGTGTGTGTGTGTGTGTGTGTGTGTGTGTGTGTGTGTGTGTGTGTGTGTGTGTGTGTGTGTGTGTGTGTGTGTGTGTGTGTGTATGTGTGTGTGTGTGTGTGTGTGTGTGTGTATGTATGTGTGTCTGTGTGTGTGTGTGTGTCTGTGTGTATGCATGTGTGTGTGTGTGTGTGTGTGTCTGTGTGTGTGTGTGTGTGTGTGTGTGTGTGTGCGTGCGTGCATACAGGCATGTGTAACAGTGAGAGTAAGCCGAAATCCTCTCCCTCTCTGACTCTGCGTTGCTCACCTGCTCACGTTCCCCTCTCACTTAGTTTTGTGTCTGCCAGTGAGGAAATCTCTGAATGAACTAGTTGAAGCAATAGGTCACAGACAGAGTGTGAGAAGGAGAAGAGGAAGGAGAGAGAGAGAGGAGGGGGAGTACAGCGGGAAGCAAGCAACCCACGCAAAAGGAACTTTTTACTGTGCAAACACTCTTTCCATCTACCCTGCTTGCTCCCTTCCATCTCAGACTGGTGTTAATACACTGGAGAGCCTAGGCCTGTCTCAGAGCTCCCGCTCCTCTCACCGCCATTCTCAGTCGCCCTAAACATTCTTTCCTCTCCTGTCATTGCGTGTCCTGTCTGTCTGCATCCCTCTCTCTCTCTCCATCTCTTCCTCCTTTCAAAGTGCTTCCCTACCAGCTCCCCTCTTACTTTCTTTCACACACTCACTCGCTTCCACTTCACATCCCTCTCTTGTTTTCTCTGGTGCAGTCTGGTGCGCAGGAGGATTAATGAAACATAAACAGTACAAGCTTTAAACAATCAAAGCATATTTAATCAAGCAGTAAATTATTTGTATCTCTTGGCTGCAATATACTGTATATCTGCACCAGTGATCCTGTATAGAAAAAAAGTAAGAAGAGAGGAGCGTGAAAGTTCTATTTCTGGTGCATTCCTCAGTGTGCAGAATAGTTATCCCAGAGACAGTACTTGTGCATTCCCTGTCCCTTTGTCTGTGTGTGTGTGTGTGTGTGTGTGTGTGTGTGTGTGTGTGTGTGTGTGTGTGTGTGTGTGTGTGTGTGTGTGTGTGTGTGTGTGTGTGTGTGTGTGTGTGTGTGTGTGTGTGATGTATACTGTATCAGAGCTGACCACTACTTGCCGGCGCGCCGTGCGTCTGCGTCAGCCACACACTGAGCCTGTTGTCGTGTTATTCTACGGAAGCTGAGAGCTGCTGACAAACGCAGGGGGAAAAAGGGAGGGGTGTGTGTGTGTGTGTGTGTGTGTGTGTGTGTGTGTCTGTGTGTGTGTAAATGGGCAGTGGGGCCAGGAGAGAAGACGGGGAAAGAGTGAAGGGAGCGGGAACACAAAAGGAAGAGCATTTGTGTGACGTCGCAGTTTGCCCTACTTAGTGACTTTGTCAACGTGACGTGACCTCAGTCACATGGGGGGGGGGGGGGGATGCCCTTTTGCAGACAGATTGACACACACATACACACAGACACACAAACAAATGCGCATACACACATATGCTTACGTCTGTAAGACAGTTCATCCCAGCATTTAAAACGATTTATAACCCACTGCCCCCTTTTAACCTGACATGTCCTGGCTGTTTCTTTGAATGCTGACGCACATCAGGCCCCTTCATCACTGGCCATTCATTAAATTAACGCTCATTACACGCTGACAATCGTAAATCAACCTCCTACAACAATGATAGCAGATAACACAACTTATAACAGTGCACATGGGCAGCTGTATTGATTCTACGCCGTTCCACCGACCACTTCCTGTGCGTCAGCCATCCACAGTGTGTAAATTTCATCAGAACTAAGAGCAAACACAGGAAAGGAAATTTCATATCCGCGTGTTGTCCCTGTTTATGTTTTGAAACAGCGTATGGACATCAGGATCAGGGAGCTGAGTACAGCAGTTCGGAGAGTGCATTTGAAAATGTTTGGCAATCAAAAAGCCTACTCTCCACATTCAGTAGGCTGTGCTTTGACCGCACAGGGAGGGGAGGCGGACCTCAAGTTCACTGAAATGTCAACTTTGGTTTGAAGTGACTTTGACTAAAAGCGGTGCAAATACGGCACAGAAGATACACTGTCTTCTTTTTTGGGTTGAAGTTTCTGCAGATGTTGTCACATTGCAGTTTCTCTTTTTCGCATATTGTTGTAGATAGAAAACATTTACTGTAAATGTTTATATAACTGTGGACTATCTACCCCTCATCCTCCTTGGACATGCTATCTTATCTCAGGAATAGTGAGAGCAAGATATAGAAGTAATGTGTTTGCGTGCATTCTTTGTAACCACCATAATTATTATCTCCAGCTGACAAGTCTGACTGCCATCTTTTACTTACATCTGCACGACCTGTCACAACCACAGCGTCTCTCCAGTTTTATTTTCTTGACCTTTGTTCATTGTGGTAACTCACAAAAGCTTTGTTTAGTGTGCAGTTAGAGAACCACCTTTTTTCCTTGGAGGGCTGTGACTAAGAGGAATGACATGAAAGTTATTCTAATTTCTCTATTCTTGTTCCCAATGTTTATGTGCACTTTGACCCCCTGCTGTTCCCAATTAGCCACAAACGGTTCAGTCGGGAGGTTTAAATGCCTTACATGTCTTCTTTTATCAATAACAGTCTGTGAGTCAAGGACTTAGAAATGAAAACTATCCAGAATATTCTATTTTTGGCACAGAGTTCACACACATTGCCATTACGCCAGTAATGTCTTTTTATGTCTCCCCTTCCCTTTTCTCCCTGACTCCTCATCCTCTTTCTGTTCATCAATCACTCTGTCCATTTACATCAGAAGGTCACCACTGGATGTATGAATGGTGTCAGTTGGCCTCAGCGTCTGCCTTGTATTACAGACGCCCTCGCATCTGGCTGGACCCCCGGTAGCGCCAGGAAGCATGCCAGGAATGCAAGGAATGGCTCAGTGAACGATAAGAAGGAAATTCCCGTCAGACTGGACTTAAAGCCCAGAAACAACAGGAGCAGGGACAATCACTAGGGATAAATGAAAGGGATGATGACAAAAGAGTAGGATGGGAGGCGATGGTTTGACACAAAGACAATAAATACAGTGACAGAGGCTATCCTGGGAAGCTGAGAGCGATGACGAGGATGGGATGGTGACACATGAAGAGAGAACCAAAAGTTATGGGATGGGTTGGGAGGATTGGAGAGAAATAGGTATGTCATGGAGAAAAAACAAGGTGATGCTATGGAAGAGAGTGACTGAACAAAGATAGCAAGACTTAAAACAGACTATCACCAATCTAAAGGTTGTTGGGCGACAGCGTGGGATAACTGTGGCACAGGAAGAGGGATATAGATAGAGGCATGTCACAGGAAAGGCAACCCCTTTAATCTGCCCCTGATTGGGTGTCAGTGATGGGAAGAGGAGGACACACACACGCCTCACAAGCAGATTTCTGGCTGCTGAATCTGGGTTTGACTGACAGCACCTTTTTATGATTCACTGACCCGGCTTTTCTACTGTCTCCCACACTGTACCATCTGCAGAGGCTTTCAAGCTCAGTGTAGAACACAACATTGCCAAACCCTGATCCAGATTAGCTTCCCCTCTGCAGTGACCTACTAAATCTGACTGTACATCAGTGTCTACTAACAAGCAAAGTCTACATCCCTTTTGTCTGGCTGCTGGCGCTGATTTGGGGGCAGCAAGTTGGTAATTGTTTTGAGCTGCTAAATTGCACCAGGAGGGATAGGATTACCTACCACCAGGGTAGTCCCCCCTTCTCACTTCCCTGTTTCCCCTGGATTACATCAGAGTTTAGGCTCCTTCATCTGTGAGCAAGCACATACCATAGTCACAGGGGAGGCCAGAAACATGTCTAAAGTGTTACAAAAGAAAGGTGGGTAATGGGATATATGGAGGAGGGCAGGAAGTGTAAACAGTCCTTACACATTTCTATTCATCTCCAATGAAAAGATAAGAGGACGGTTGATGGTGATCTAGTTTCTGTTTATGCATGTGTGTGTGTGTGTGTGTGTGTGTGTGTGTCAGTGTGTGTGTGTGCGTGCTTATTGTTCCTATCTGGCCTTAACCCAGTGTTTTCTGTATTCAGATCATAAATAATGAACAACCCAGAAGGAAATGAAACATTAACTCCTCACATAAAACTCCCCAGGGTGCCTTATCGTGTGTGACAGTGATTCATTTCTGTAATATCATAATCACAGCATAAACCTTGGCCAATTACAATAGCAAAATCTAGATAGATAAATAGTATTCCGGCCACAGTCTGGGCTTCTTCTCTCAAAAGCTACTTACTGATTAAACTTCAAAGTAAAAAGCATTCTTGCGTGACAAAGCAGGTCCTGTAATTCACCACTCAGGGAACACTTTCCCAGGTCAGATCAACATTGTAAAGCTCAACAGAGATACAGTAAGTGCATAACATTGTGATGAGGGGCAATACGTAAGACTTTATTTGTACTGTACGTGTGGTTGTACAGAACAAATTGGGGTCAGAATTTGATCTAGTGAACTTGGACAGTTCTGCCTCTCGTATGTTTAAGTAAAAACCTCATATAATGACTTTGTGCGGTTCCCTGGCTTTTCGACCCATCTGAAACAGCTGACACAAGGAAGATAGGTGGGTGTGTGAGTTTTGAGGTGAAAAGCACAGGCACACAAGGAGAGGTAACTCTTTTGTAACTCCATTAAAAAGAACCCCTGGGAGGTTTCGACAACTGACAGCTGAGGTGGAGCCCGGTGCAGCCAAGCAGGAGGGAGAGTGTTTTCATGTGTTTATGTGTGTGTTTTCCTTCACTACTGGTGCTTATATATATGGCTGCAGGGGTGTCTCTCAGGTCCGCAGCTGAGTGTGAAGGGGGTTCACTCAGGGGTACAGGAACAGGCCCCGGGGACGACCTATGGAACACCCCCATTATCCTCCAGGGAGCGATCCTTTTGAGGTGCGGTCCCCCACCACCCTTCACCTCCAATGTGCAGAATCAGTGGAAGGCAGAAACCCAGAGAGTATCCCTGACACTAATATGGAAAAAAGCCTGTTTGGAACGAATATAAGGGCAAATATTATTCTTCCTGAGCGTAACCACGGCGAGCACCTCTGACCTGGCAGTGAAAGTGCTGAAACAAAAAGCCCAAAGACTTTTTCTGCTCCATCAAAGGAGAGCAGCATAAAATAAACATGGCCATCAGATTACCACGCTGAACATGGGCCGCGTTAGCCCGCGCCGGCTGCCCTGCCGCCCAACCCCATAGCTCTATGGGAGTTAAGTGTGGGGTCCGCTCAGTCAACACCATGACGCAAAATGGAACAAGCCTCTGACAGAAGCCCCAGGCTGATGGAATAAGGCCCCTACCCACAGGCCCCCCGGCCTGAGAGAAACATACTGAGTGAGAAACGAGAGAGAGAAAAACGGGAAGAAAGGAGGGAAAAGGTAGATGAGGGCATTTTGGAAAAGAGGAAAAGCCCAGCAGTTCCAAATTGGTGGCACTGGCCCTGTCCCAAATTGAAAAGCACACACATAATTGCTCTGCTGCCCTGCAGAACCAGCAGCAGCAGGCCAGGACAGACAGCCGCCAGTAGAGAGAAGGCCGGGGCAGGGCAAGGCAAGGCAGGGTACAGCGGTTGGTGGTTGTAGCTGCCAGTGAGACTGTGAGGCTTAGCTGGCTAGTAACAGTGAACAGCCTCAGCCTGGTGGATCTGACCTCACAGGGGTTCTTTTATATACCTGTGTGTGCCTGTGTGCATTTGTGTGTAGGTGCGTGCACGTGTGCACCAAAAAAAAGGTTTGTGTGTTTATGTTTGCATTTCACATTCGGGTGACGTAACCAGGAAAACAGATCTGTCCCTTGAGGAGGACCAAGGCTTTTCTTTTGGCCTTTTAGTCATCTCACTGAGGCCCTGCTGTCCATTTCATCCATGAGTCTCCCCATCTCCAAACTCAGACACAGTCTGTCGTCTGTCTGCATCTGACTGATTTCCCTACTGGCACTTCTGACCTTTTCACCACTAGTCTCAAACCTCTCGCAGATTCCTCCACCCCCAGTCTGTCTTTTTGCCAGTCTGTGACCTAACAGTGATTTCCCTGCTCCCTTGTTTCCTTCCTGGCTGTCACTCCTTATACTGGCCTTAACATAGGACTTAGCTCAAAGCCATGTACACTATTCCACTCTTATTTTGTTTCGGACAAGACCTAGTCTCGCAATGCCAGACCTTACTCCACAGTGCTGTGGAGTAGAGAGCTGACTTGGTGACTGTGTCTCATGCCTGGTCCTTCAACATTTTTAATCTGAGACCCAGAAGCTAAAAGTAAAAGGAATATTGTCCACCACAATGCAGGTCTCCGCTGGTATAAGAAACCAGATTCCGTAATATTTGGTAATGATGACTCTGTTGGACATAAATGCTCACACTTTCCCCTCTGATTTCCTGATAAAACTCTCACAACCTCCATCAGTGGCCCTACAGTCATGGTATTCTGCCCTTTCCCGTGACGTATGACTTGAAAAACCTCCTTATACTTCAGGCTTTACGATGACGTACAGCTCAGGTAAAGTGTTACCAGATAACAAATAGATACTGAGGCCATTCCAGGTTGTAGCTGTTAGTGTGAGAGCCATGGGCCCTTTCTGGTTCCTGAAAATGACTCCTGTGTGTAACAACAATGAGCACAATCACTGTGGTCCACTGGGCCTCACACCAGCAGCATTGCATTACCACACTCGCCTCCCTACTGTTCTCCTTTTCTTTTCATCCTTCTCTCTTTTCTCCTCTGACTCAGCTGTTTTGTAGGAAACTCCGTCTCTTTGAAGAAGGGAAGAATCTTTCATTACTCGACAGCAGGGAGAGAGAAGGAGATGATAGGGAGAGAATAACTGCCCCATTGTCTTCACCCTCCCCTCCCTTCCATCCACCAATGATAATTGTGTTGAGCTAATTACAGAGAGCTGCTACAACAGGTGTGGGAGTCTGCACCTGGGTGAAGAAGTCTACTTAGCGTGTGTGTGTGTGTGTGTGTGTGTGTGTGTGTGTGTGTGTGTGGAGAGACAGAGAAAGAGTATTGTGTGTGTACTGTATATGACTACACAATTCTGGGTGAAAGTGTGTATGACATTTTGTCTGTGTCAGTGATTGAGATCACAGAAAACTTTGTGTGTGTGTGTGTGTGTGTGTGTGTCACATGCTTACTAAACCTTACATGTTACTTGATCGTACTCAGACATTGGTCACCGTATTGTATCACAGACTACTGTAATATCACACAATCACCATGGACCTATACCAGTCTGAACCCCATCTGTGGTTAATTATAAAGCTACAGACTACATCTGTTTGACATTACTGGAAAGTTGAAATTAGCACACAAACAGTCTCACTCTCACTCATACACCACATTGAATTTCAAATGAGAGTGATTACAATCCCCTAATTGATAAATGTGACCACAGAGAGCCTCTTCTTATGATTCATAATCTATAACCGGTCTTTCTCAGTGGCATGTTTTTGATGTCAGCACAGTAAGAAATTGGGAAGACGGAACCGGAGGCAACAGTGATGATGTAAGCAGGGGGTCTCTCACGGGACTGATGTGTTTTTTTTTTTAAGCTTTTTACCGTAAAGGAATTTATCTGAGAGGCTGACCGGAAGAAAGGAAGCCAGGTCAGGCACCAAAAGGAGGAGCATGATAAGTTTGTGGAGACGTCATAGAGCTTCACTCTCAAAACAAAGAAAGCGGTGAACTGTTTTCTCAAGAAGTCTGCCAAACTAGACAATGAAATTGACTGGATATTACCAAACTGTGACAGTTCAAGTTAAGCTGTTACTCATTGATGATATCACCTGTCTGCTGCCTGCTCATAAAATTTATGCTTAATGAGCTGCACTTTAATAGGGCCATAGGATTGTACCACATTAATGAAATATGAAACCCTACCAATCAGACCACTTGTGTGTGTCACATCAACAAAAGGAAATGAAAATCTCCCCTGCTCTTAAGTCACTGGCTTTGACCTTTTACGACAGCTTACCTTGGTAAAGGTAACCTTTGTGTGTGGTCGTCACAGCCTCATTTGCTTTCTTGAGTCATGACCCCTTCGTAAAATGCCATGATTACAGGAAATGAGAGTGTGCCTTTGGAGCAGACGATAATGTAGACGTTTGATCGCCTCCTTAGTCAAGCAATTATACCTGCAGACTCATCATTTAACGTCAAAGGGGAATGAGTCCTGCATCGCCACCTTGTGGAATATTCCTTTGGTGTGGAAGTGTAGGCGATTGCCAAGCCCAAGGGGCCCTGCTGTGGGAAACAAGCTTGTCAAAGATCACACGGAAACTGTAAGTCTTTTAGACTAGAATTCAGCATTTTATTAAAAACAAGTAGTTTAAAAACATACATGGAAGCCAAGTAAAACAGTCATGTAAAGCATAACACTGCATGGCCCAACAGACATGAGGTTTTACTCCCTGCTTTGTAAAATCTATAAAGGCATACCAAAGCCAATACATTTATTTTACTTGAAAATATCTAAATGGATAAATGAATTGATATTGAAATGTCATTGAAAAACAACAACCAGGCAACAAAATGCAGAAAACATGTCCGGTTTGCATTTTCTGTGGTGTGCAGCAAGCTGTTTCTGGTGATTTCCTTTTCACTTCTGAGACATCCATGGAGAGACAAATATGGGCTTCCTTAAAGCCGAGTCCTCTGATTGGCGGGGAGCTCATCCTGGTCGAGTCCCCACAAGAAGGTGCGGAGACATGTCACTTCCTTTTGGAGCTCGGGGCTCGGGATTGGCTGGGAGAGGTCGAGGCGTGGAGTCTCATTTGGCAGGATTAGAGGAGGATGGTCCAGGAAGCTCTCAAAGATGTCTAAAAGATGAGAAAAGGAAAAGAAAGAATTGACTTAACAGATCATTTCCCTGGGTGGATTCTTACCTCTGTTAGTTTTATTTACCTCCACTCAGCTCTGTGCCTGGCAGAGGGGCCCAGGAAGCTGGCGGGGCTCTGGTTGGACCCAGCTTGTAATGGGTGAGCAGGTGGTGCAACTGGGAAGGGCTTAACAAGACATGGTCCTCCAGTAGACTGGTCCAGGATGACTGATAGACGAGAAGTTAATAGTCAATCAGTATGACAGTTAATAATCTTGGGCTAGGACTGAGAAGGCTTCCTGCACATGTAGCTGTGTTACCTGGATAAGTCGAGTCTTGGGAATACACAGGAAGTTGACTGTGACTGACAGTTTCTTCATAAACTCAGAGGCTATGTCTCCTAATCCCGCCCCCTGTAGCCAGTCCAGAACCAGGTCCAAGTTTGTACGGATCTGGACCGCTCTGGACCATGAAAACAGTCCATCTAGAGAGAGAGAGAGAGAGAGAGAGAGAGAGAGAGAGAGAGAGAGAGAGAGAGAACAGAACCAATTATATTATTAAAGAGAGCACTTAAAGAGCAGCTCTGATTATCTAACTTTGAAAAGAAGAAATAACACAATCTTACTTTTACAAATGAAAAGTTCTAATAATAAACAATAAAAAACACCACTGCTACAACCTTCCTTAGTCTGGTATTATTGTTTGAAACTAGATATTGCTGTATAACTGATCATTGTCATAAACTTTGTGACTCTTCTCTTCACTTGTGGCCACAGTGGCTGCTGTTCAGCAAAACGTTACATAGGCTCACTTAAACCTGTGACCTCTCACCTCTCTCCAACAAAGTATTGAGCAGGGAGGTGTTGGTGAAGAAGAAGAGGTAGCCAAAGGTTTGGGAGGTGAGCGGCGGGGACAGACACGCCTCGCGCGATAGCATCAGAGTACAGCGATACACTTCCACCAGCCCGGCAACTTTAGGCGGTAAGGTGGACACGTCATCCACCTCTACTTCCCCTCCCCCTTTCTCTTCTCCCTCTGCACTCCGAGCTCCATCCTTCTCCTTCTCCTTCTCTTCGCTGGAGAATGGGTTGCTGTCCAGGAGCGCTGGGAGGAGTGAGTACAGGGTCTTTGTGGACAGAAAGGACAGAAACTTGAGTTCATTTGTTTAAAAAATGTAAAACAAAATATATATATACAGCTGGAATAAAGGCAGGGAGGGGACCGATTAAATAAGGATGGGTTAAAATGAAGATGATAGAGAGGAAGATGAAGAGTTGTCTGTTGGTCTGTCCACCACTTTGGTCCACATTAAAACATTTCAACAAATATTGGATGGATTATGTTTCGGACATTTGTGGTTATGATTAAAATGTCTCAACTCCTATTTGATGGATTTTCTTGAAATTTGGTGCAGATATTCACATCCATCTCTGGATGGATTCTAATAACTTTGGTGTTCCCCTGACTTTTTTCTAGTGCTATCATCAGGTCAAATGTTTGTCGTTTATGACCAAATACCTGCAAAACTTACAATTTCCATCAGCCTCAGCTGTACTTAGTGTGTTTAGTGCTAATTAGCAAATGTTAGTAAGTTAATACGCTAAAATCTGTTTTTTATTAGTATGTAGTGTGTTTACAAAATAAAGTATACTGAAAAACATACTATAAATTGGTATGTTTACTGAATACAGTCAATTTGCAAGTGTGCTGTTGATGCACACTATTCTCTCAGAATGCAAAGCACAAAGAGAATGAAGGAGCTGCTCACAGCTGGAAAGAATTTAAATAAATTGTGGGTGTTGTTGGCGATGGCCATGGTGAGACAGTTCCAGAAACATCTTGGAAAACCAAAAAAATATGTATTAAGTCTTCAGAAAGACATTTTGCTTGTCGCTTTGTGATGTTTAATTCAAAGTGGTATTCCAAAGTATTCCTGGCGTCACACGTACAAAGCAATAATGTCTTTTTTGTATGCTAACTGCTAAAACAGTATAGCGACATTTAGAAAAGTAGCATACTTTCATACTGTACCTTGGTGAGGTGATACACACACTGTTGGAAGGTGTGCATAATGACGTCATCCAGCTGCGCCAGAGCTTCCGAGCAGGTGTCCATGTCAGCCGTCAAAACTGGGTCCCCCGGAGCTTTAAAGAAACGATCAGTAAGATTAATTAAAGATTTTATAATTTGTAATTTATTTCATTAAATGGTCGTAGCTTCTAAAGGCTTTTTTTTTTTTTTACTTGAATCAATAATTTCCAGTCTTTTCAACTCACTCTCACCTTCAAACTCCCACTCTTTCTCCATGGCTTCTACTTTGACCTGAAAGAAGTTAAGGAGCTCTGTGGCATTTGACATCCAGAACATCAGGGGTCGAAGATCAAAGGACAGTTTCTGGACATTCGGCGTGCTTATCTCACCTTCTTGCTCTGTGGAACTGGACACATTTATGTAATGCCAAAGTTATGTTAGCTGTAAAATATTTGTGAACATTCTCCTGTCTGTATTTTCTTCATGCTTTAAAAGAGAAACATATCATACTGTGAGTAAAAATAGACTAAGTTATTATTACTTAACTATATTTAAACCTTTTTTCAACATCGCCTTGTTATAATGCTTTCATCATACCACAAAAATGTACCAAAGACATAACAGCACGAGCACAAATGTATCATGAATCACTCAGCAGTATATCTCTAAACAGAGGAAACATGACGTAGAACAAAAATGTTCTTACTTTTGCGTGGGATGCTTATCCCCGAATTCCTTAATGTTGTCCTGTAAAGAGAGTTGGAGACAGAAGAGAAGAGAAGAGACATCTTGGGTTAGGAGTGTGGGGAGGAGGAGGGGGAGCGGGGTCTAGCCCTGCAGCCAGGACAATTACAGCACATTTTCCAACAGGAGGGCAGTGACATCAGCTCATCCTCGCTCCTGTCCACAACGTAGCAGGCCACAATGAAGGGCACATGTCTGACTGCTGGTTTTTCTGTCTGACTGAATATCTCAATCTGCCTAACTGATGTTTTTCTGCCTACAGTACATGTTTTAAGCAAGGACGTGGCCATATTGTCATGAAATACGTTCCCAGAAATGGTTCATGCTTCAGATGAACCACCACTAAACCTCTGACATATTTTATTATTTTACTTAATAACATGAGGCACATTTTATGTCAGGCATGGCTCTATGGATGGTAATGTCAGTTGATTCACTCCTTCGCTCCAGACTTAAATATCTCTAACTATTAAATAGAGTGACATTCATGGTTCCCAGTAATCATATGCTGACTATGTTGATTCCCTGACTTTTTCTTTGGCACCACCAGCAAGTTGACATTTTTGTCTTTTACTAATGATGACTAATTGATGGATTGCCATCAAATTTGTTTCAGACATGTATTACCCCATTAGGGTTGAATTGTAATAACTTTGGTGAGCTTCTGATCTTTAATCTAGCACCATCATCAGGTCAAAATTATAATTTGTACAACACTTTTTACCTGCAAAACAAATGACATTCCCATTAGCCTCAACTGTACTGTGTTAAGTGCTAATTACCAAATATTAGCATGCTAACACATTAAACTAAGATAGTAAAAATGGCAAACATTATATCTTCTTAGCATGTTAGCATTGTAATTATAAGCATGTTAACATGCCAATGCACCGCTGTTCCTAAGTAGGTTTTTGTTGTATTTATTGGACATTTTATGCCTCACAGAGCTAACAGGTGACCAGAAAGGAGGGGAGAGATGGGAAATGACATGCAACAAAGGTCCATGGTTGTTGTCATTGTTGCGGCTCATGCTTGGCACCATTACCCCCAGGCCACAAGGACACTCCACATATCTTTTTTTTAATTTTAGATATTGGGCTGTTGTTATTTTTTACTTACCCAGACAATTTCTTTAATTAGATTTGCTGACTTGAGTAATATCTGTGGTGTGAGCGCGGGGTCCAGGTGTTTGGAGGCATGATCTATCATGATTGACAGGAGATAAGCAGGAGCTAAAGGTCCGCCTCCAGAGTCTGGGGAGGAATTTTTGGAGATAATCTCCTATGAGAAAAAGGGATAAATATGTAATTGCTTGTCATTCGGGCCATTTCTCTATGATACTGGATAAATGGATAGTTAGTAAGAGCTTCTTTATCTGCCTGTCTCACCTGTAACAGAGCATCTGCATGACGGGGATGGAACTTCAGAACTGCCTCCGTAGACCCCAGGTAGTGCCTCAGAGCTTCCTGTCTGTCCACCAACCCTGAGGGGCAGCAGGAGGTGGAGGCATCCACCTGCCATGGCAGGGTCAATGCCAGCGGTGGAGCTGGAGTCACACGTGGGTCACGGTACAAGAAAAGGAAGTGGTTCCCCAAGCCAATCACATCCCCAGGCTTTAGGACCGTCTCTCTGTAAATGGCCACTCCGTTGTGTGTGACTGCGCCTCCTCTGAAGGGCCGCATCAGAGCTACGATAAAATAAAATTAGATTTAGGTAAACAGCAGGTGCACCGTGGATCTAAGTATGATATGAGTCAGTGTCACTGTTAGTACCCTGTCTGTTGGGTGTCTCGGGAACAGCTGAGTCTCTCCTGACCAGTAAGTGTCTGGCCAAGAGGTCATGAGCAGAGAGGAAGGTGTCCACCTTCAGAGGCCTCTTCCCTTTCCTTTCCCTCTCTCTATCCTTCTCTCTCTCCCTTATTGTGGGCTTTCTTCCAAACACATGCGTATGTCCCGCCATGATGTACAAAACAAAATCCTAAACAAAACACAAAGTGGAGAGCAGAAGAAAGTCAGGGAGGTCTGTTATCTTTTAAGTGCTATGGTTTATATCAATCTTGTCCATCTTAGAGATGTTAAGTTGAACAGAAGGCGGTTGATAAGGTATGAAGTGTGTCACAGTTTGTTACAATGGAGACCTGTGTGATGTACAAAGAGGGGTTTTATGCGTTCGGTGGTTAAATTGTTGAGGCATTGTGTTGCTCTGGGGCTGTTTTGTGCTGTACACTGAATGGGAGAGGCTTGTAGAGGGATGGAAATCCTGATGGTATGTGGCGATTACAGACATGCAGGTATGATGTCATGTACTGGGTGTGTGCACGTGTGTACATCCGCACAAATCCTCTATAACAAATGTCTGTTAGTTTGCAAATGTGCACATTAGTGTGTATGCACCTTGCTATAAAGTATACAACATAAATGTGTGTGTGCCTGTGTTTACATAGTGTACGTGT
This sequence comes from Gymnocephalus cernua, assembly GCA_023631565.1. NCBI lineage: Eukaryota > Metazoa > Chordata > Actinopteri > Perciformes > Percidae > Gymnocephalus > Gymnocephalus cernua. Next base: position 30,589,516 of record CM042429.1, read on the forward strand.
GTGTGGGTGTTGTTTGTGAGTGTTTTGTGTCTGTGAGATATCATCCGTCAGCGTGTCTTGCCTTGCTCTGATCGTAACCCTGCAGCAACAGGAAGTAGGGCCGGTCTGTGGGTGGAAGGATCAAACTTTGTGACATCACTTCCAGGTCACAGCTGGAGTAATCTTTCTCGTCCTCCGCAGGTTGGTTCGTCCATCCAACCTTTGCTTCAGCTTTTGAAGCTCTAATCTGAAGAAAAAGCGGGTTAAGACATGATTGTTAGAATGCTACATGCATGATTGATTACGTTTTTTCCTCACCACATCATCTTCTCTACCTCTCCGTGCTGTGGGTTGATCATGCTCACAATGTTCTTCCTGTCCTGCACTCCTCCATTGTTGTTAGGTTGTTTGCTGACGTGGTTGCCTTGCCGACGCCGCAGACTCAGGTTCATGTCACTGATGCTCCTCCTGAGCTCTGAGTTTCTTCCACGGTGACCACGCTCGCTCTCTTCTGGTCCACCCCCTGATGACATCCTGCTCCGCCGCCAGCGCACACCTGTTGCCCAGACAACCAAAGGATCGGTCAGTCTGACCCTGTGTCGTGTGTAAAGAGACCTGCCTGTTGAGTCTTACACATACCTTGATAGTTCTCTCCCTCCCTCTCACGCTCCTTCTCCCTCTCCCTCTCTTCTCTCTCATAGTCTTCTTTTCTTTGGATTTCAAAGCGCCGCTCAAATCCGTCCTTAGGCCGCCACATGTCCACTAACAACAAGGGACATTCCCATGGGGCGACGCTTCTCCGGCACTCTGTCTCCCATTTGATAGCTCCATCTGGCTGCTGGATGGGCTTTCCAATGACATCACACAGCAGGAAGTCCTCTGGGCTGTGTTTCTGGAGAACTAGAAGGTAATGGAGGAAGGGAGGAGGAAAGGGGGGTAATTATTTTTCCATAACACCGCTGTTTATGTTTATATTAAGTCATTCTCAATTGGTTTAAATATTGGAGCAAACAATTCCCTGTAATGGGTTGCAGCAGAGGTCCAAATGAGAGAAAATTTCCCTCTCTCATACCTGCGTCATCAGTCTCCTCCCTTTCCCTCTCAGTGTACCGGGTGATGACCTGGGCGATGAGCTGTCTGGCTGTAGAGTGAATATTGGCCAGCAGGGAGCGATAGTTGGCCCCACTAGAGAGGGCATCCCCATAGATCTTGATCAGGCCTGGGGCAGAGGAAGAGGCAGGGGGCAAGTAGTGGTGGGAGGAGGGGGCAGCTGAATGAGCCCAAACCTCTCTCTCCCTCTCCCCCACCGCTCGGTCCCTGTCGCTGTTAGAGCGCCCTCGCAGGAAGAGATGGGAAAGGCGTTTTGTACGGGACTGGGTTCCAGCAGGCCGCGGCCTGAGGAAGGCCGGGGAAGGAGAAGGGGATGGGGTAGGGGAAGCCAGCGAAGGGGTGGAGATAGAAAGGGAAGAGGAAGGAGCAGAAGGGGCCTCGTGGAGGGAGGCTGCGTCAGAGCTGGTGGTCGACCTGGGAACAACAGAGGAGGGGAAGACAGATGGAAGAGAGAGGAAGGAGAAAGGAAGGGACCAGTCAGCTGTGAATTATGACTGACTAAACACAGACAAACAACAAGGACTAAAATAAAAGAGGGAAGGGTTACAGGGTTGAAAAGATACCAATGACAGTGGAAGTAAGATAAGATGACATCAATACATAAACTATGCATTCAACAATCAGGCACTGAATTCTCACTAAACAATAACTGAAATGAATGTTGCATAACAAGAGAACAAATATACATGACATAGAAGCAAAACAGGAGATAAAAAAGTGAGTTTAAGAGAACTTCAGACTAACTTGACAGAGATTGCGCTGGGCCAGCGACCCCCTAGTTTGGCAAAGTGTTTCCTGGGCGAGTTGATCCACAGACCTACTGGGAAATGGAGCTTTCTGAAGCGAGGACTGCCAGACCCCTCCATCTGACACAGGAAGAGCATAGACATGCCGATATTGAGAACAAATATGTTGTTTTTAACTCAATAATCTGCAGTATGTGAAGATACTGTAAATGTAACTTTTCCCCTAATCTGCTTAATCTACCTCCACACTGCAGCGAGGAATGTGTGTCAGCAATACCAGGATTGAAACAATATAACAATGGCATGATGTCACCATTAAAAAATATCAACAGGATACCTACAGCAGGTTGTCAACATGGTGAAAACAAACAGAAAGAAATGAACTCAAAACACCCCAATCAGCCCCTGAAAATTATAGCGTGAATTTCCCATTCTCAAACAGGAAGCATCTTTTGTAGGACTCAGGTCCAGCTGTTGCACTGACAGGGAAATACCCACTCCAAAGGTCACTGTCTGTCCTATTCTCAGTATTATTTCTATGTAAATTACAATCAAAATTAAGGATCACACTTGCTTTTTTCCACCTCACAGGTGGAATTTGGAGGCCTAAACAAAATCATTGTAGTCCACTGGAAAACTACCACCTTTTCAAGTGTGAATTCTAACAACACTATTTGTTATGTCTTGACATGTGTGTCCACACCTAAAGTCTATGTTGTCATTCTACGCAGAAAAGACAGCAGTTTTTAATCCTTCTGAGATGTTTTGGTGGAATATTTAAAAAAACAAACAAACCATGAAATCAAAACGGTACAAGAAAGAAATCCCAATGCTTTTAGTTGTTAGATTTTGTATACACTTACCCACAGTTACTACTGATCCTTCTATAGTGTGTTATGAGGATTCTTCGCCACCGAAATGCAAATACGCAGCTCAAAATAATCTAATAACCTTGTACGTTTCCTTTTTCCCGTGACGAAATTCCATTTTCAAAAGGGCCTAAACCTAACACACATCTACATATACATCTCTAATTGCTAATATCCATTAGTTCAAATAAGTTCTCTTAACTAAAATACCTTTTTCTTTTTCTTTTCTCTCTAACTGGAAAAGATCTCGCCCTCTGGTCTCAGCCTCTCTGGGTCTATAGATAGAGAAACAGGCCCATTGTTCTAAGTGACAGAATTTCCTTCCTTTGCAGTGGACAACACCTATATCCTGACTAAGTGAGAGAGAGAGGCAGAGATTGGTAGAGAGCAAGAGAAGGGTGAATTTACACACACACACACACACACACATATAAATTGTAAAGCCTTATTAGGAATATTGCATAATGTATTATACACCACAAAGCAATCTAGATATCTATCTTTTAGTCTGTCTGGATTATACACAAATACAGGGGCTCTGTTTCATCCTAATAAAGTTTAGTTACATCAAACAGGGTTTCAAAGCCACATAAGATTCCCAAGAATGTGTCCATTTAAATCCTGTACAACGTTGTGATTTTTATTAGAACAGATCACAAAACATACAGAGAGCCCAGTTTTGAAGTTTTGCTGGAAAGAGGAGGAAGGAAACACTCACAGCGAGACAGGAAGCTCAAGGGAGCGACAGAGACACCTGCGATCTTTGACCTTTTCTTTGACAGGAAGATGCCGATGGAAAGAGAAAGGAGACTGGCTCTGTGTCCCAGTTCAGGGGATGGGTCCTCCAAAATCTGCATTTCTAGACCGAGTAGGCTACGTCATCAACACGGGTCGATAACCCTTTTCCCATTTTAGACTGATTCAAAGTGTGAGGGAGAAAAGAACAGGTTACTGTGGACAACATGTACAATAGCTGTAACATTAGCCTGATATTATCATAAGTCGGCATCATATTGATACAACAAATTAGGTCTGACTGTAGTTGGCCCTCCTTGCCAATCACACATAAGAAACAGAAGAATACAGACTATAGGCCTACTGTGAGTGACTTTGTCAAACATTAAAAATAAATATTTAATCGAAGGACTTTACTGGTTACATCATGTCAATGACTTTGAGCCAAAAATCTGATTACTTTAGACACCACTTGAGAAAATTAAACTTTGATACTTTAACAATGATTTGTGACTTCTAGGACTTTATATACAGTATGTTTACTCGAAATACCTAAGCCAAGCCCAAAGATTAATGTTGTTATATGTAGGCTACTTAAAAATGAGGCCTATGTTTTGTCATGGCAAATGAAAGCAGTGTATTTAACCAATATTTGGCAAAAAAATATGAGATCACAGATGACAAAAAGGATTGTGTTGGTTTGAAACGTTTCTCTGCATATATTGCAATTTGTTTTACAATTTAAAAAACTTGATTTTATGGATTTATTAAAAGCAACACACATTCAAACTGACCACAGCTGCAGTCCTCTTCAGAGGAAGCCATCCTAAATTTAAAATTAGTTCTAAATTTTGTCAGCCACCTTCAAACCTACAAGCCTATTTGGTACTAAAATGTGTGTGGAGTGTTGCTTAAGCTTTGTGTCCAAGATTAGGTAACCTACTTTATTTGTTTCAAAATAATACACCTTTAACATTCACTACATTAGCATGTCAATACTGCTTCTCATTAAACCACCAACATATTGTAGTTGTGTGCCGATCATACTGCTGAGGTGGGATATATCAATAAAGCAACATAATATTCCACTGTGATCGGCCTATTTTGTCTATGTTGCATTAGATTTGTAAGCTAAACTGATCCCTCTATTATGAGACAGGCTAGTGATAGTTGTTATAGCTCAATAAAAATGAATAAAACATATTCTAGAAATATATAAACTTCAGTGCGCTGGTCTGGATTGTAAAAACAAGAACTGGTCAGGCAGTAGTACCACAGACCTATATATAATAGTGTAGTACATCCGTCAGCCGATATCCCAGCATCCTTAGCGCGTCGACGTAGTAGGGCATGTTTCCGGAGCGCACCGAGGACACACGTCAAGAACTGTCCCAAGGTTAGCTGTCGTTAACTCCTAAACTTTGTGTGATTTGTACAAACTTTAAAGCTTATATTGCTCTAGCTCTCTGATGTTTTTACCTACCAAACTCCCGGAACAACCAGGCGTCCTCAAATGTGTTATCTCACGAGGTCTAGCTAGATATATTAACATGTTAGCAACGAGCTAACAGCTAAGATTAGCTAACTGACAACACTTTGTCAAGCTATGCAAACTATGCAAACTCTGCTAGCTTGTATTTAAAGCTATGTGGCCGTGTCAATAAACGTATCAGAGTTAGATAGTTATCAGTAGGTTTGATAAATGAACTAGCATTGCGTAAAGCGTCAACAAAGCTAACCTGAATTTAACATCGATCACAGTATTTAGCTTAGCCAGGTAACATTGAGCATTATGCTGAAGTAACTCTGGGATAGCTCTGTTCATCTAAATTGTTTATATAAAGGTGCATCAGCTGTGAGTTGATCCATCCTGTGTCTGTGTGTTTTAGTATCGTTTAGACGTGTGATTGAAGCTCATAAAGATGTCGGACACTTTTGATGAGAAGATCAAGAACTACAGGACGGCTCCCTTTGACGCCCGATTCCCCAACACCAACCAGACCCGCAACTGCTTCCAGAACTACCTGGGTGAGAACATGGATCAATATGTTGTGATTACTCGTTTATAAGACTGGGGTAAAAGTTGATAAAACTGTTCGGACATAGGAACCAAGGACAGGACACTGAGAAAATACCTGAACTTGTCATGATGTGTATACTGCAACATAATGTTAGTTAACAAACTGCATGAAATGTTTGTCAAAGCACTTACACACACACACAAACGTGGTATTTATTTAGGTGCACCAATAAAATGTGCATTCATCAGCAAATTTTTGATTGTTTTGTGAAAATCGTTGTATACATTTATAAAATCTTGTGTAGAAACGACCATCAAATTTACTCCAAGATAGCTGGCAGTTAACGGTAGCGCACAAATCAGGCATAGTATAACTTTTAAAAACATTTTCACTTGAAATTAAAATATGACCTCCACGTGACATTGGTAGTAATAGGTACACACAAGTCACAGTTCAGTTCATAGGAGTGATGGTTTAGTGCGAGTTCGGAACAGCAGAAAAAAACAGATAAGGATACGTTTATATTCATTTATTTTGAACCGACTGTAGTGCAAGTATCAAAGACAAACACAATCCTCTTGCTGGGGACTGAGGTAACATGTTGCCCACTGGCAACTTTGGTAAACTATTCATTATAAAAACAAGGACAATTTCAAAAACTTTTGTATTACACTGTACGAACACTGAACACTTTCCCAAAAGGCAACAGGACACAAAAGGCTATAAAACTAAAAGGCATCTCTTATATGCTTTAACAATGAAAATACAAAATAAATAGAATAATAAAAAATAGAGCTTGTGCATTAGGAGGATGGTTACAATTAGTTCCACCTTGGCTATATGCCAACGTAAATGCCAATTGCTTCAGTAATTGTTTTATCCTCTTCTGCTTTTGAGTCTAAAGGCTGCTTGAAAGCAGCTGGGATAAGGAGTTGGGCTCCAGTTTGATTTTTCCTTGGCACGGTGATCGGCACATCTGGGTGATGTCGTTGAATGTGCGTAAGCATGTTCGCTGTGTTTCGATTCACATGCCCTGATACACCCTCCTTGTTTTATACACAACTCTCTAACCTAAGCACCTGTTGCTAACGGCGTACAGCTAACAGTTTCCAGGCGCAACTCGTGCTTTTGAAATTTGGTTCTGTATTACGTGCATCAATGTACAGTACATACCGTAGAACTGGGCCATATGGCGAAAATCAAGAGAATGAAGGAAACGCGGCTGTGTGCACCAAACCGTGACCCACATACTATGATTGTTCGGCATAAATACACAAACCATTACAGCTCTAATTGGTAGTATTTAAAATTACATTTTTAACAAGTTCAGCAAATTATCGACTATATACTCAACTGGAATCAGTATTCTGATCTGAATCCCACCAATCAAATCAGTTTTTCTATTAGGACGAAACTTAAATTGTCTAAAATGTCTTTTATAATCGTGTAAGGTTATAACTAAAGTTAGTTTTATGAAAACGTCTTCATAGTGGTATGGTTATTACTTTTCACCTCGGATTGAAGCTTGATCATCTTGCTAATAAAATTTAGCGAAACAACAAAATCTCTGGTTGTTAATTTGTTCTGTCCAGACATTTTCATGCTGGTACTGATTGGCCCTTTGATCTCTGTGGCTTCTTTTTTTTTTTTTATGGTGTTTTTAGTATGAACGTTGTGTCACATTTTTGTTGTTTTGCTCCAGACTTCCACAGGTGCAACAAGGCCCTGTCAGCCAAAGACCAGGATGTGGCTCCCTGTGATTGGTACCAGAGGGTTTACAAGAGCCTCTGTCCCATGAGCTGGGTAAGTTATAGGATAACAGCTAGTACCCTTATGTTAAGGTCTATAAAAGTGGAATGCACCGCTACACTTCTTTCTAATAGTTTCATTGGACGCACACACTGAATGTTGTTGGTGCTGATTAGACAAGATTAGCTAATGTATCCCAGAGACACTGGTGGTTTTGCTTCTCTGTAATTTAGTTTGCTTTTTTGTGTGATTAACTGTTTGTCAGTTATCTCTAGGTAGTCTCATTAATTTTGAGATTGTTTTAGAGCTTCTGCAGCTGTTGAATTGATTCCTGACATCAGATAACAGCTGTGAGACTATCTTAAACCACATTCTGTTCCCAAGGCCCAGACAACTCATACTGTATCTGTGTCGGTGCTGTGTTCTAGGGACTGTCATGAAACTACTACTGTTGATGTAAAGCTACAGTTCTGCTGATGCTTGAACATTAGTTTGTTGTCAGATGGGGCTAATGTTTTCTCTATCTCCCGCAGGTCGGCAAATGGGACGAGCAGATAGAGAATGGAAGTTTCCCGGGAAAGATCTAAAATCGGCAGCCGTTATTGATCAGGACTGTTCACTGCTAGACATGCTGTTGCACCTTTACCTCTGTAGTGTGCCTCATGACATCTTCAAAACAGCTAACAAACCATCATCAATAATGTTAACTGTTATTAACTTTAAATATAAACACGCACAACTTTTTACCCTGCATGTTAAGGTCTGAAGTTTTTTCTCCGTCTATTGTAAAGTACTCTTTGGCTTTGTTGGATCAATAAATACAGTGCGGATTTAATTAAAAGGGTGTTGTTCCTTAATTTCACAAAGCAAGCCTGGTTATCAACTGTACCCATTCAGAGGTAGATGTAATGGTTGCTACGGAAGCCGAGAACAGCCATGGATTTTTTAAATTTTTTTTTTTTATGCACTGTTATCTCGTGATAACGACTTATTAATTTGTTATCTCGATATAACAAAGTTTGTTTACACAAGATTTTTTTTTTTTTAATGGATTTTTTTCTTTTTTTTTGCCTAAGACACCCTTCCATTTAACCAGGGGAATGGGGCTCCATATGCGGATAGAAATCTGCCGTTTCTCCTTCCTCTTCTCCAGTCAAATACTTGGAAAAAATCCCACTAAAACAGCCTTCAATTTAACCTGGAGAAGAGGAGGGAGAAACGGCAGACCTCTATCCGCTCATGGATCCCCATTCCTCGGGTTAAATGGAAGGGAGGCGACAGAAACAACGCACTATAGCTTTAAATTAGTTGTCTCTGAAACACCTCTCAGGTCTGTCTAGTGTAAAAACTTACTATAACAAAGTTTTTCCAAAGGGTGGCAGTGGTGTTAAAACCAGATGCTTGTTTTGGTGTAATACTCTATTTTCACCACACAGTGGCACAGTTGAACTGTATCTCTTTGACTAAACGGCTTACAAGTGAATTGTTACTATGAAGCTTATTGATGTAGGGCAACTGAATAAGTCTCTTTGAGGACCAGTATCTGATATATTTGGATTAATTTGATGCTCTTGAGTCAGTGTGACCAATGGGTGTGATAGGCTGTGTTGACATGGAGTTAGTGCTGCACCCTCCAACAAGTACTGGTCTACTGAACTGATTCAAGTCTTGAAACCACAGCATTAGTTCATTTCATCATAGGTGGGTATGTGCACATAACATGGCTTTCACTGCAACGGAAGTAGAAGAATGTCATTGACTTCATGATGCAAATAGTCTGAAAATGTACAGGTTTCACAGATAAGAAAAACAGACAGATAAACTTTAAAATAGGGCTGGGCGTTGGGGAGAAAATCAGATATCATGGTATTCTTGACCAAATACCTCGATATCGATATCGATATTGCGGCGATATTCTAGGGATGACAATTGGTGCTTTAACAAAATATCTTATACTATTTTTTTTACGAATACTAGATTTTAGATAAATAATCATCAATAATGTGGACATAATGTCTAAGTGGGGGAAAAGGCAAATAACAGAACAGCTAGAACAGTCTGGTAAGTTCAGAAAAGTACATACCTTTACTGTAATGCAGCCTTTAAAACCAGGAAAAGACAACACTTATGTCATATTACGATATCCAAAATCTAAGACGATATCTAGTCTCATATTACGATATCGATATAATATTGATATGTTGCCCAGCCCTACATTAAAACATGTAAAAAAAAAAAGGAAAGGGTCTTGCCTATACTTCCTGTTCAGTCTTTCTAAACATCTACTATCTAAACAAATTATAAATTACTTCTTAAAACAGTACTGAAAGTGTAGGATGTGCTGAATTACCAAAAAAGCATACACAAAGATTCTCGTCTTTAGATTTTCTCATTCATTGCTTTCATTCAAAAGTAATATATTCAACATGTTCAGGTTCGTCAAACACAGTGTTGTCTTCTACATTTCCTCTCTAATGTGTATAATTATTATTTTATCAGTCAGACAAATATTAACTTGCTCCCCTGATCTTTACCAGGATTTACCAGTTTACTTCACGCTGCCATTGTAGGTGGGTTTAACCTTCAGGATCTTAAGAAACATGCAGTCTTGAATTGTGTTACAATGACAGTATTGGCGCTTCCGCCCTCAGTGCAATCTTCCTTTGATTATCATCAGCTCAGCACATCCTCCACTGGCAACTGTTCACCTCAGCTATGCTACAATACGTCCTGACAAGCCAGAGAGGGTGTGTTCTGCTCTTCTCTGTTGATCTGTTACGCCAGATAAACTTTCCTTAAGCCTTTACTTGTTTCTGATAGTTGTGCCATAGATGTGGTGGCAAAATAAACAGTTAGTAAAAGCCCGCTCAAAACTTAAAGCTGAGTGACTGCTAGAGAGCTGTGGATGTTATGTGGGAGTATATGTCAGGGTCAATTTGTGTCAAAATGTGGTGGGTGGTGGTGGCGCAGTGGATATGACACATGCCTTTGGTGTGGGAGATCTGGGTCCGATTCCCACTACGATACATCAACCAGTGTATCCCTGAGCAAGACGCTTAACCCAGTTGCTCCAGATGTGTGTGACCTCTGATATATAGCAATTGTAAGTTACTTTGGATAAAAGTGTCAGCTAAATGATATGTAATGTAATGTAAAATCATGGCAACTCTGAAAACACAAGGTGGCACTGCTGTACCAAATGTGAACAAGTAACCCCTCCAGTAATCTGGTGTCACAATGCTCCATCTCTCTGTTGACCATGAACCATAGACTTACAGTATATACAGTCTATGCCCTGAACCACCATATATTATCGTTATAAATACCTTTATAATGTTTAATCCCACACATGACCTCAAATTTACCAAATCTACCTAAAATGTCACATTGAACTAAAGAGAAATGTGTATAAAATGATGGAAACATTTAGAATATTTCTATTTGATGCAGTGACACAGCCGTTTTATACATTGACGACTGTGTTTGAATATTGTGCTCTATGTAATATACCATAGGCCAATAGGAAAAGGTTCAATGAAGTGTTGGAATATTCAATATATATGTAGTCAAGTGTGGGAAAGGAAGTGTTTTCTTTCCTTCGCTTTTAAGCTATCAATCAGAAAATCTTATGGGACAGTCTTGGGTTTTAGAGGTTCATTACTTGCGTTTGCCAATATGTTTTGTTGTTCCCTGTTTAAACATTATTAAAGCAAAACCTGTTATAAATTTGCTGATAAAATGGCTTTTAAGAAAAAGTTTAAAATAATGATGCACTACAATGGCCACAAAAGCAAAACAAAGGAAGGAACAGGCTTTACTTGTATTGTTGACTTCACATTAAATCTATGCCACCTGAATTTACATACAGGGCATCTTCCACACACGGATGTTTTGAGCTCAGGCTACAGGATATCGTTTGCATGTCTTATAATTTGATTTTCTCACTCAGGCCAGGTCAGGTACATAGCATTGGCCATTGCTAATGACATATACAGTAGTTAATCTAGCATACTTTAATTAAATAAATCAATTCAAGCTAAAATGTAAGAGTCTATAATTAGGCTATACTGAGCCTGATCTATTTATACCAGAGTTTTTCTTAAAATTAAGTTAATACCTTTTAGAAAAATGTCACCTGATTTGCTACCTGATTTGCATTTGTATAGCTCACTGCATGTTCATTTACATGTTAAAGCCTCCCCTAGAATTAGGTGGGGGGGGTCATGGGGGGACAACCATAGAATTTCCGACAATTCACGGCAGTTTTTGGTGTTGCCTGTAAATTGCCGTGTGCAGTCGTAAACCTGAACTTCCACGACAATCTACAGTGCCGCTTACTGATGAAAATCCCACTTTTCATGCAGTGGGAGGAGATGCTGCGGGATCAGTTTCCTTGGAAACGGCTCACGGGATCCAGTTGGAAAGGCTGGGACAGAGAAGTGTATTTTCTAAAAGAATGAATAAGTACTGTTGCAACATTTGCACATCTCTCTCTCTCTCTCTATCTCTCTCTCTCTCTCTCCCTCCCTGTTCCTTTTTCTTGGTTAGTTCAAGAGTAAATGAAATAATTGATTGCACAGAAGACTATTACTACACACAGAAAGGGAAGGAGCCACCCACAGTCAACAGAACCAGCCGTTTTACTCTTCACTTTTCACTTTTCTCCCCCAGGTTCTGATGTATCAACTCATTGATGAATCAAGCACAATAGTAATGACACATCTGCTGGCAGGCCTCAGGAAAATGTGGTTTAATCTCAGTTTAGCAATGAAATATCCATATCGTAATGTGAGTGGATCTGTCCAAAAGTAGGCATGGTTGTTTTAAGGTATTTTGACATATATTAAAATGTACGTCATATAACCTATAGGTTGTCATATTCACAGTCAAAGCTATAGGTTCAGTCATGGTTTGGTTAGGGCTGAGGGATCTGAATATTTCCTGGAAACACTGCATCATAGTGGCTCCTCTTCCTGTCACATATATAAGTGAATTTGTAAACTCTGATGCAATGGGCAGTTCCAAAATGAGCCATAGAGAGATGAGTCAAAGCTCAAACAGGCGTCACCTGCATGTGTTGCTGAATTAATCTCCTATTCATGAGGTCAGATACTGTTTTTAAACTCATACTGGAATATCCTTACTTGTTGATCATGAATGAATAAGTAAATGAATAATTAATCTGTATTTAGTTGTTTAATTGTAGATGTCAACGCCAAAAAGGATCCGGTGTCGATTCATTCGGCTCAGGATTTAATATGTCTATTTATGTCCATAATTTCTAGAAATGGACTGTTATCTATAGGCTACAGTTTAAAGGATCACGTGTGTGATGAAATGTTAAACTAGAAAACAACCTCAAAGTGTTGGCCTCCCCCATCAACTGTAAGAGAGAGCTGGTAGTTGAGATCAAGTTAAGACTTTTTGACCATAATCACTCCATCATTTATTTAAAAGAATTTATAATACAGATCAGGACTGTAGCTGCCACTGAGGACACAGAGGTCAGAAAATTCACAGACCGATACAGTCGGTTTTATACACTTTTATGTTTGATATGTGGTCAATGTCTTCTGTTTCGGCAATGTATGGTAGTCTACTGACAGGCTTTTACATCTTTAAGTTGTTTTCTCTGGGAAACATGCTGGGTCCGAGGACATTTGTTTAAAAAAAACCCAGAAAAAGCATGTTCAGATTTAGCCTAATGCTAAATTGTCTCCCAAATCCAAGATCAAACTCATGTCCAGGGGCCTCCAATTAAAACTGTCACTTAAAATGTAAAAATACAGTAAAATAGGAAGCCAACCTGCTCACCAAGTGGATTTACATATGGCCCTGCTTACTCCAATTTTCTGGAGAACTTGTCAAATTCCAGACTGGGATTTAGGTGGGCTGTGGAGATCGTGACATAGTTGATGAAGAATTAGGAGGGCTCCCCGTTTGTTTGCCACCCATTGAGCCGGTCTCATGATTTCTGCATGACCAGGCTTTGTATCTGAACTCGGTGCACATATTGCCTTTTGTTCTCGCGCCCCCGGTGGGCAGCCGATGGGTCAGCAGCAGCACTGAGACTCCTTTCATCGGCACCGTTTGTTCTCCATCTCCGCTCCGTACTGTAGCCTACGCTCGGCCGAGCACGTCCCTCTTCTTCAGCTGAGCGGAAATGCATCTGCTGCCACCGGTATTACGACACGAGACGAGTTAGGCCGAAGTGACTCGGCTGGTTCGGAAATTTTGCGTGCATTAAGAGTAAAAAAAAAAGAAGCTGTGAGACGTGCGGGTGAACTTGTACCACTTTCTATAAAAACGCACAGATGGGAGGGCACATTAACATTTGTCTGAGCAAACACATCTGGACACGACTGATTTACTGGATGCCCCAAAGCTGGCACAAATCCCACATAACGGTAAACAAACATTTATTCTTTTATTACAATGCCGATTAGTTCATGCGGTTAATCAATGTCAAAACATGTTCACGTTAATTTGAGTTGCCGAATTATCTGTCTGTATTGTTATTATCACATTATTAGAATTAAAGTAGTTTATTAAATAAAAGATGATCAGTAGACAGCATCATCTGCAGCTCCATCGCACACTGTGGGTTAAGTTCTCTGTCTATTGAGAAGGTGTTTAATACTTTGTATTGATAAAAATAAGCAAAGCGACAGTAATTTAATTTGAAGAGAAGGCGTTACATCACTTGTTTCTAATTTGATTTAATGATTAGAGAGCAGAAGAGGAGGGTGAATACAGGAAGCAGAGGGAGGGGTTTACTGTCATTTTGGGCACTGACTTCTGTAGAATTCAGTGAGTACATGAAAGTCTCTCTCTCTGAGTCCATCAGGTCTGGGGTGTATGATCCTTACTGGTATGAGCTGTAGTATAGTTGTTCAGATTCTTTAAATATTGATTATTTACTCATTTAATGAATGCCACACATTCTTCTTGTGTTTGTTTCTTTTCAGGTTTTTTCTGCTGTCTGTTTGCAGAGGTGTGTGTGTGTGCGTGTGTAAGGAAGTAGAGGCAGCTCTGTCTAAGCTTCAGTCTGCGATCTGAAGAGTCCCTGTCCCTGTTTTCTTCTGAATATTCTCTATCAAGCAGCAGAGATGGAGCGGATGGAGGGCGATAAGGTACATATAACTGTTTCTAACTTCTATTGCTGCATGAGTTGCTCATGTGTTGTTGTTCTTTTAACTTTAAAACTCATCCTTTAAAACCTGCATGTATGACACCGCTGTACAGTTTCTGCACATTAATCTTCTCAGGTTAAGCTGTCTCTTATTTCCCAGCGGAAGAGTGCCAGCCATTTTGCCATTGTTTGTTATGTTCTGAGCCTGATTAGTGCCAACACATCCTAATGAATAAGAATGTGGTATTTACGAGTCATAGGCTGGCTATTCTGTATTTTTCCTTTCTGTCAAGGGCAGGAGATGGGGGTGAGAGTCTAGCACTCAGTCAGGAGATGACTAAGAGTAGGAAATTGGACTGGTGGGTGGCAAGTTAGAACTTGCGTGTTTTAGTTCTTTGATTGTATTTGCAAAATACCTTAGAAAGGTGGAATAAGGGAATAGTAACATGACAAAAAGAGACCTGGAAAAGGGAAAGCAAGGATTAACAACTTGCAGCAGCACAGATATAGGACAGATGAATAGTTTGTGTTTCTAGTGATAACATGCTACACAAGAGATGTAGTGTAAGTGTGGACTTTGAATTTGAATGCATTACATCTCTGGCGTTATAAAGAATATCTAAAGTGACTGAAAATGTCCCTGCTGTCAGTCTTTCCTGTGGTTTGTCTTTTGAAACATGCAGTTAAGGCTGTTACACATCATGTGTGTTGATGTAACGTCCCACCAAGCCACAAGAAATACTAGCATGCGCTCCAAAAAGCCTTGTGCAAAATGTATCCACAAAATTATCATAGTCAAATAGGCCTTCCTTTTGTAAATATATTTCCTTCCAGATGTACTGCAAAATAATGTGTAACGGAACTGCGGGAAAAGCCATGTTTATGACAAAGAGACACAAGAAAGGGTTGATGCAGTATAGTTATAAACATAAAGGGAGAAAACGAATTTTGTGAAACAAGTGGGAGAGAGGTTTTGAATGAGAGAGAGAGAGAGACATGAACGACGATTGCAATATCACATGAATGTGGAAACTGAGTTTCAAAGAAAAGTTGTGTCAATCCAAAGTCATTCTTCTAAATATTGAGAAAGACTGTTGAAACACAGGTACTACATGTGGTTTAAGTAATTTGTTATTTTTTGCTATTTAATATTAGAGGGGAAAATGAGGCAAACCTAAGTAAAGGAAGTAACCACATTAAGAGGGTAAAGCATAGAAACTGAGGTTTCAAGTTCAGTGGAATCAACAGCTAAGAAAATAATCTCACTACAAGATCCATTTAGTAGCTGTTGTGGAGCTTTCTATCATATCACATGCTCTTCATGAGCAGACAGTTTCTCAACTGTCATTGAACAGTGCATGTTTAACGTCCATATTGTCTGAGCTAAGCTACATAATTTTGAGTTGTCAGTATTTGTATTACCTTTAACATTATATGCTTGGCTGCTGATTTGACAAGTATAACCTACGTATAAAACACAGATTTATGATTTATAACAGATAAATGATTGAATAATACGTTCCTGTGCAACCACACTCCCTCCAAACATGCAGATAGACATGCATCATGCAAAAGTTTAATTTGTAGTTACATGTTAATGTGATTATATTCTCAAATGTTAGACCACTTCTTTTTACATTTTCATTTATTTTTTCTCACTCCATCTTCATCATGCATTGTTTTATTACCGGATCTCTGTATTTCCCCTTCACTATCACTTTATCGTGTATGCAGCACTTCCTGTGTGTCAAACTGTCAAGCTACTCTGTCCTTCACATACTGTATAGTTCACATCAGCTTGTTGTGTCCTTATAATGAGACAAGGCCATGATGACCCCAAGAAACACGCTGTGGTTTGATTACAACTGATTATCACTATCTTACTGTGGTGAAATATTCTCAAGTAATTCATCATTTTCTCCTGTGTGTTGTTTCATTTAGACACGTCATGGTAAGGCACCTGATAAGAGCAGCCACAATGATGATATACTTGAAGCACATGTTTGATGGTTGTGGTTATCAATAAGGGAAAATGAAGCAAACATAAGTACAGGAAATCACATAAAGAGCATTTTTGACCTTGGAGCAGTTCTCTGTTGAATCTCAGTACATTAGAAAAAGGAGGTGGCTGATCAGATGAAAGAACACTGTTGTTTCAAGAGAGGAAGACTCTTTGAACTGAATGAACATGCTGTTTCATAATGTTTGAGGAGTTTTGTTATTTTATCAGTGCAGATAGTGGTATCACGAATGGTTTGTGTCTGTTTTCTGACTTGAGTTTGATTACATATATGCATCATGAATGTTTCACTGTCCATTTAGTGTTGAAACGGGCAGATTCTGAAAGGACTGGATGATTAAAATGGATTTCCTTTCATTAATGAGCTGATGTGGACCATTATACTCTGGATACAAACAACTTGCCAAAGTTGGTGGGTGTATTACAGTACATGTAAAAGAGAAGAAGTCACTAGGTGGGTTATTAAATCAAAGTGAAAGTTTGATTGGGGATTTCCATTTTTGGCATGGCGCCTCCACATAGTCGAACTCAAACCACAACTTCATTTAAACCAATTACTCCGTTCAGTTCTGCTCGGTTGGATACTTTTACATATTGCAAATTTCACTCCCCAACATGCCCTGCCATATTAGAGATTATTGTCAGGTGTATTAGCTTGTTATTACGAGCTAATCCTACTTTAATTCTGAAACCAGGTGGAGAAAAAAACACTCACAATAGGATTCAGAGTCTTATTCTCTCAGGGTGCCTTTAGTTACTTAGCTGAGAAATACCTCAGAGCTGCAAATCACGGGAGCCTGTGCAGTGTTGTAACACCTAGCTTTCATAGCAGTGCTGCGAGTTGCTGATGCAGAAAGCTGAAAACAGGGAGGGAGAGCAGATGTAGAAAGGCTCATTGTGTGTGTGTGTTACCAGTGTCACTATAAACAACAAGAGCTTTGTGGAGCCAGGGACAGGCCATGTCCACCACACAAACTGAGGGGGTTGATTGTACATAAACTCCATTTTCTCATTGTTTTAATCTTTCATATCTCTCATGTCTTTTCCTCTTGCAACAGCCGAAGAAGAAGGTGACCTTTTACCTTCTCTACAGCGTTGCAACAGCAGTCATTGGCTCACTACAGTTTGGCTACAACACCGGGGTCATCAATGCACCAGAGCAGGTGTGTGTGTGTGTGTGTGTGTGTGTGTGTGTGTGTGTGTGTACGTGTGTGTGCGTGTGCGTGTGTGTGCGTGCGTGCGTGCGTGTGTTTGCTGGATAAATTCTTGTAATGGACGTTTAGTGTTTTAATGTTTTAGCAGGGACAACTATTAACATAGGGGGAATAATAGTTACAATACCACATCTTCTCTCATTTTCTGATATTAATATTGTAATAACTTAAACACTTTTAATTGCCAAGTTGTGAATCATTGTAACACTTTTAAGTTGTTGTTCTGGATCTGTGTTTTTTTGAAAATTAAAGTTATTGTGCTCGACATGACGTCCCTTTTCATTTGTGAGCACAGCATTGCAAGGTGGCAATGCTAAAAGCTATACTGCCCCCATGTGGATGTTTCAAAACAAATACACATCCAGCAGGAGCTTTGTGTGACATCTTTGTCACACCCTAAATACATTGTCTTGATCATAATTCAGATTAGACAAACACTTACTTTAAAGCAGCCACTTCTAATCCCGCCACTCTTTTCTGTGGTTTGACAGAAATTGCGTAGGTTTTTCCAGAATGTGTCGATGGAGCGGTACGGGGAGCCATTCAGCCCAGGAACCAACACCATGGTGTGGAGCTTTGCTGTGGCCATCTTCAGTGTGGGAGGCATGGTTGGGTCTTTCTCTGTCGGAGTCATGGTCACCAGATTTGGCAGGTGAGAACACTGTGGTGCAGGAAATGGTTTTGATGTAAAATGACAGAAAGTAAATCAACCAAGTCCTTTTCAGTGTAATTTGTGCACTTAATGATAATAGCTGTTTTGGTTCTTGTATTTCCTTCGATAAGTCATGTAATAACTTTGAAAATAGATTATTTGTTTCATTTATCAAGCAATAATGTCAAACATATGCTGTTTTTTGTCCTTTTTTTGAGAATTCACTTTCTTTGCCAAATTTGATAGCAAATTAAATATCTTGGGTTTTTGGACAAAAAAGACATATGACGACGTCACCTTGGAGTCTTTCATTATTTTTAACTGAAAAAATAGTCTGCAGAGTAATTGCTAAAAGAAAAAGTGCAGTTCTTATTTCCTTATGCAAACTATTTAGACATGCCTTTTATAGTTTCTTATTTTGTTTATTTTCTCTTAACTCACTCACTGACTCACTAACCATGTCCTTCCTTCTTACTCTCCTCTCTTCACCAGGCGTAAGTCCATGCTGATATCTAACTTCCTAGCTGTACTCGGTGGGGGCCTGATGGGACTGTCGGCTGTGTGTAAATCTTTTGAGTTGGTCATTGTCGGCCGGTTGATCATCGGAGTGTTCTGCGGTCTGTGCACGGGACTGACACCCATGTACGTGGGTGAGATCTCTCCCACTGCTGTCCGAGGAGCCTTCGGCACACTGCACCAGCTCGGTGTAGTTATTGGCATCCTGGTGGCACAGGTATGATACTGTTATATGGTGATTATATTACTGTTATTATATTATCGATGCTTTGTGTAGGTTGTGCCAAAGCTGGGGACTTCTGCAGAAAAAAAAAACGTGGACTAAAGATATCAGCTGTGCTTCAAGAATGTCATGTCCATCAAAATGAAAACATTGCACAATTCATCTCCAGTGCACAATACTTTATTCACCTTTTCGGACATCTTTCGCAATTCTTATTTACATGACCGATCAATGAATTGTGTGTACGGAAACAGCTTTAAACGCTAATCTATAAAGGCAAGACTGCCGAAAATGTTTTCTTTAACTTAAGTAAGTAAAAGTGTAATGCTGGACTTTTACTTGTAAAATTGTATTTTTTTTTTACAGTGTGGTATTAGTACTTTTACTTAAGTAAAGGATCTGAATACTTCTTCCACCACAGATTATAAATACTTAATGCCCTGTATTCTGTGTATTTCAGATCTTCGGTCTGGAGTTTCTACTTGGCTCAGACACTCTGTGGCCTCTGCTGCTGGCTCTGACCATCCTGCCCGCCATAGTGCAGAGCATCATGCTGCCCTTCTGCCCTGAAAGCCCCCGCTACCTGCTCATTGTCCTCAACCAGGAGGAGGAGGCAAGGAAAGGTATGTTTTGAGACATTCGGCCAACAAGATGGCAACATCAGGTTTTAATGAGACTGAATTTAGAATAACTCTTTAACTTTCAATGATCTGTGGATTGAAGCATGGCCCTGTGATTCATTAAAGTGCTCATATTATGCTTTTTGGCTTTTCCCTTTCCTTTATTGTGTTATGTATCTTTTTTGTGCACGTTATAGGTTTACAAAGTAAAAAATCCCAAAGTCATCTTCCAGAGAAAAAACTGTTCACAAACTGCTCCAAACAGCTCTGTTGTAGTCCAGCCTTTACTTATGTGACAAACATGCGTCACTTTGTAACACACGTTATAATGCTCGCCTAGCTGCTAGCATGGCACTCCCTCATACTCTGCAACTGACTAGCTAGCTGTGCTGACCTAGCTACTGCGCATGTGCAACTCCCAACAAAGATGGAACAGAAGTGAGATGCCTCACTCTGTAGCTAACAGAGAGAGCTAAACACACAGGGTGAAAAGAGGAGCTGCAGCAATGTGCAGTACATTTTTGAAAATGAAACCACATAACCCTATTCTGGTACAACCTCTAAATACAATTATGAACCTGAAAATGAGCATAATATGAGCACTTTAAAGTTTTATCACAGTGTTCCAAGACACTTCCAGCCTTTCTTTACATCATATTTGCACAATAATGTACTTACTTTCTCTCTATTCATCCATCCCTTCTTCTCTCTGTAGCGCTGGTGCGTCTGCGTGGCTGTGAGGATGTGAGCGATGATATTCAGGAGATGAAGGAAGAAGGGATAAAGATGGCCTTGGAGAAGAAAGTGACCATCCCTGAACTGTTCCGCTCCCCAAACTACCGTCAACCGATCATCATCGCTATAGTCCTCCAGCTCTCTCAGCAGCTGTCTGGCATCAACGCTGTGAGTAAACACTGTATCCTGTAATGGAGCACAGTGTTAGGGATATGATTAGTAACTGTCGGTCTATCATCTCATACATGAATCTTTAAAGAAGCATTCATTGAAATGATACAAATGTGTCTGACAAGCACATCAAAAAGAGATGCTTCTTGGCTCCAGGCAATGTTAGATTGAGTGGAACAACTGAGGGTCAATGGAAAGAGACAACAACAGTGTTATTTGATAAGTATTTTGTTAATAAGGTCATTGCACCAGGCTGACTAAATGTGTTAGCGTTCCCTCGTCTGACCTGACAATCACAGTAAAGTCATAGTGGGGGTTCTGTGTCTCCTCCCCCAGGGTTATTTTCAGTGTCAAATACTTCATTTCCTGCATTCGAATACACTTTTATGCACCAATTTATGGTGGAAATACCTGTATTTAGCCTATGTGAAGAAGAAAAACACAGATGACAATTCAAAATATATCAAAAATATAATGGAAAGTATGTTGTTGCATGTCATTGGGCATTTTTAAGTGGGTATATGGAGGGAGCTTTCTTAGTGGGTATACTGCGTATCACGTAGACTACATCACTGTTACCTACCCAGCACTAACAGAAAGACAAAGTTAGCGACCAGCTGGTGAACGTATAGTGGAGCATTTAGACACTAAAGAGCCAGATATTTCTGTCAGGAGTTGATGGAGACCAAAACAGAGCTAAAGAGAGTGAATATTGGACTTACATTCGCAAGGTGGATGTAAACACAGCTCCAAATAAATGCTAATGTTGCTCTGTGTCTGCTGGATGTGTAAATTTGCAGCTGTTTGCTAACACGTTAGAATGTGCTTATATGTCAGTGTTGTGTTTAAAGCTTGTTGCTCCACCCCCAAGTGGCCAAAAAATCAACCAATGTAGGTTTAATGTAAAGACTAAATTCATTTTATTCATTGAAATAAATAGTAGCCCATAATAGTAACTCTTCATCTTTCTCCCCTTTTAGGTGTTTTACTACTCCACAGGTATATTTGACACAGCTGGTGTTACTCAACCCATCTACGCCACCATAGGAGCTGGAGTTGTCAACACTGTGTTTACTGTTGTCTCTGTAAGTGTCTGACTACACATTTGGTGTCTCAATAAAAGGCGTGTTTTCCATTTATTGGATTATTAATCAATCTTTTTCTTGTTTTGACTCCAGCTCTTCCTGGTTGAACGGGCGGGACGAAGGACGTTGCACCTGATTGGTCTGGGTGGAATGGCTATCTTTGCCCTCATTATGACGATCTCCCTGGTTTTGGTGGTGAGTGATGTTTACTCAATTCCTGTGAGCTTACAAAAATAAACGTGTCCCCATTACTCCTCAGTTATATCTTGTCCTCATTCTCTTTTTTTCTCTCTCTGAGCAGAAAACCACCCCGTCTCTGAGCTACCTGGCCATCGTGGCTGTGTTCGGCTTTGTTGCCAGTTTTGAGATGGGTCCAGGTCCCATCCCCTGGTTCATCGTGGCTGAACTCTTCTCCCAGGGGCCCCGACCTGCTGCCATGGCCATCTCTGGTTTCTCCAACTGGACTGCCAACTTCCTGGTGGGGCTGGGTTTCCCTAAACTGGAGGTATGGACATTTACTTCACTAAAATCTTGAGATTTACGAGAAGTATCCGTTTTGTCACGTAGTTACAAACACCTGTCTTATTCTCTCAGGAACTTTGTGGTCCTTACGTCTTCATCATCTTTACGGTCCTCCTCATCCTGTTCTTCATCTTTACCTACCTGCGAGTGCCTGAGACCAGAGGAAGGACCTTTGATGACATTTCTCAGGGATTCGCTGCCAGTGCAGGGAGACCCTCAACAGAACCTGGGGCTTTGGTCACTGGCCTGACAGACGGCAAAGAACCTGCACCCATGTCCCCCACAGACAAGGTTCCCATGATGAATCTTCCTTAGAGAGAAGGAAGACTCAGGGTACACCACAGACACAAACAGGTTTTAAACACATAAATATTGTAAGGAGTTATATTTCACAACACACAAATGGTGAAAGAGCAGCAGGGTGTTTAGAAAAAGCCAACTAAATACAGTGTTAAAGATTCCCCAGTCAGACATGGTAAAATAATTGACAGAATCCCCTGTAATCCTGCTTTAAACATGGGCCAAACTTAACTGAATTACCAGTACTTAATATTTGTTGACATACCCACTGCCAGCTCCAAGCATACTGCCATATAAGAGGATCAACATATGTTCAGTGTTAAGTCCCAGGTCTTCATCTACCCCCGTGTTAAAAGGTTGTGGATTTTGGGTATGTATTGAGGTCAAGCGGTTTTACAGCCCGTAGTTTGACCCAAAAAAACTGACTTGCTGTGCCCGTCTGCCTGCCTGATGTGCCTTGCTGCAAGGGGGAGGGAGCCATGTTGTCTTGAGTAGACAGAATGAACATAGAGGTGCTACAGCAGTCCCTTTCTCCTTCAGGTGCACAAAAATACACTGTCTATAGACTTGTAAAATATAAGAATTATTTCTTTTCATCCTGTAGCAGAGGATGTTTGTGTGTTGTTCCAAGTCAGCATATTAAAAAATAGGTCAGTTCTGCAAATTAGTACTGTCTACATCAAGTATATTGTTTGTATGAGAATAAAGTGTAGTCTAGCACTGACAGGCCTTAATAAAGTCTCATTATAGACTTTCTGCTCTTGAAAAACACAACCTAACCGCTTGTGTTCTATGATTTCATTGCAGAGTATAACCAGTAGTGCAGTTGTTTACAGTGCGGCATTACAGCAGTTGGATACAAAAAACTCAGGTGGCTACTAGTGTTATACTCTGCTTCTAACTGTGGCACAGAAAATACATTTATCATCACTGTACTTGAAGCTCTCTTGACATCAGTACGTAGCAGCAACATCTGCATCATAGGTCATGAAATAAAATATCTTATGATCTCGAAAATAGTGTTATGTGGTGTTAAATCAGTCAGTGTTAAATCAGTCAGTGTTAAACAGTCGTTTGAGGGATGTATTGAACACATTCACAAGTCTAATGCTAATTAAATAACACATATCTTACATCGAAATGAATGTACAGTATTAGCCACGTGGCATAGTGATAAAAACACTAAATTGATTGTATTTATTTTAGTGGTTAATGCACAAAAAACATCTTATCGTCTAACGTGTATATATTGTAGAATCTCCAGTTACTGCATCATGATCAACGATTACAGCACAGTGCTTATACATTTTGTGTCAATTTTTGTACAGTTGCATCTTCTTTTTGGATGTGCACACACTCATAAGGAAGCATTTTTCAATGTCTGAGCTTAGCAGCGATTTCATTTTCACTTTAGCAGACTACTTTCTAATGATTGTTTATATTGTGTAATGCTCTCTGTAAATATACTGTATGTGTTAGGAAGTGTATGGTGTTTAGTTGTTATTTGTTTCTCTTAATCCTGTTTCATCTGTGTTTTTCTTGCATTGTTACTAGGGCTGGGCGATATGGAGAAAGTCAAATATCACGATATTTTTGACCAAATACCTTGATATCAATACCACAATGATATTGTAGTGTTGGCTATTGGTGCTTTCACAAAATATTTACACAATGAGATTTTTGATAAATAATCATCAGTAATGTGGATATAATGACTAAGTGTGTAAAGGCAAATAATAGAACAGCTAGAACAGTCTGGTAAGTTCAAAAAAGTACATCACTTTACTGTAATGCCGCCTTTAAAACCAGGAAAAGACACCACTTTTGCCATATTACGATATCCAAGACGATATCTAGTCTCATATCACGATATTGATATAATATCGATATATTGCCCAGCTCTAATTGTTACTATGGTGAAAGTCACTTTGTTGCTTAACAGTAAACAGAAGTGAGAAGTGACAATGCTTGACTGTGTGAGAGTCACACAAGAGATGACCTTAACGTTTTTCTATCATGTCCTCTCTTCTCCTGCTGTAATAATATGAGTGACACTTGCTTTGAGAAAGGAAATAAAGTTGTCCATCTTTTAAGGGAATGTGCGACTTGAATTATGAGCTTTAAGTCTGCTTTCTGTCTGTAATGCTACGAGTGAAAGCAAGGAATGTTTAATGTATAATTGCTATAGTGAAAGTGTAAGAGTATTTTGTCTGGTACCCACTTCTGCACCGTGGCAACTTCATTTCCTTTTCTGCACCGCGGCAAAACCTCAGTCAGCTGTGCAGTTATACACTGTAGCGAACCAACCTTCCGTAACACTGTCATTAAGCTGTGATTGAAAACCAGAGTTCAGTTCTCTCTGTGGCTGCTGCTGAACAGTTGGGTTTAAAAAAGATGTATTCGTGGTTGTGATGACGTTTTAAGAGTGTGTGCGTGAGGAGGAGTTATGAGGTCAGGTTTCCTCTTGGGTCACTGCTTCAAAAGCCAAATCCAAACACATAGAGATGCGAGAGAATATTTACCTCAAAGAGGAATTCCCCTGAAAATATACTTCAACATTGCTGCTCTAAAGAAATCATTCTTCAAAAATTACAGGTATGCTATTGTTTTAGGAGTGCAGTTTTAGGGAAATCAAATCCCAAATGAATTGTTGTTGATTTTATTTTTTTTAGCAAGAAAGACAAAAAGAAAACCTTACGGCTGCAACTAACAATTATTTTTCTTATTGCTTAGAACACATGTTTTCTTCTCAATTAAACAGTTTTTAATGAAGTCCCCAGAGCACATGGTAACCTCTTAAAAACGTTTTCTTTTGTTAAACCAACAGCCCAAAACCCATAGATATTCAGTTTACTATCACAGAAGACTAAGAGAAGCAGAACATATTCACATTGGAGAAGCTATAACCAGTGATATCTGGCCATTTTTGCTTAAAGTTTAATTAAGTTGATGGATCAATCACAAGTTAAAGATGAACTGATTACTTAACTAATCGTTTCAGCTCTGAAAAAGCATTCAGACATTTTATTTAAGCTGGCACAGGGAATACGTTCTAGTTTTAATTCCCGCTTAAACTGGAGGACTGTGATCCTTTTTTCCTCTTTACCTCTTGGAGCAAAGAGCCTTGGGTAAAGGGCCCCCGGCTGGCTGGGAATGGGGCCATCTAACTATGTCAAGCCAATAGGCAACATCTCCCTGGAAGAGTCTACTGAAGTCTTACTCAATGCAGTGAACTGGGGCATGAAAGCCCATCAACAAGCTGCAGTGCTGCAGTCTGACCAGCGAGTGGCGTGCATTAGCCAGAGGGGCGTTCAACTCTATGTGTTCGCATTGTTCTCTTAATACATCCATGGTTTGCATGGATCTGTGTGTGTGTGTGTGTGTGTGTGTGTGTGTGTGTGTGTGTGTGTGTGTGTGTGTGTGTATATGAGTGCGTGTCTAGATACTGTCTGGATGAGCAATCCTGTGTGGCGACGAGTGTGTCTGAGAGACAGAGGGCAGAGGATGAGGAGGGGGGTGTTAGGAAGAGGGATGATGGAGTGCACCCAAAAATGTGTCCAAATTATATTCATTTTCCATAAAAAGGTAGAACTGAGAGAGATCAAGAAAAAAAAGGAAAAAGAAGTTGGGCACCCTCACATGCCACAGCTTGAAAAATGCAAGTTAGCACAGTGTCCAGACATGTGAGGGATGCCACAGTTTGAGGCACAGTCTGCTAGGCGGCCTTGCTGAAATTTGTGCGAGTCGTTAGGAGGAGAGCTGACGTCGCTATAGACATGTCTAGACAGTTGTTTTAGAGACCAGACAAACTTGTTTATTAATTTTTCCACATCCTTCCCCCTTTGTCACTTTCTCTTGTTTACCCATCCTTGCTTTCTCTCCGTCTTTGTTTTTCTCAAATATTAAAAACTTTCTCCCACTCTCCTCCTCTCTTTCTCTCTCCTCGTCTCTCTGACAACAGTGTTTTGTTTACTTCCTCTGTTGGCAGTGTACTTATTGTATGAGCTGCTCTGTAAATATTTTTCTCCTTTCTCATCCATCCACCCCCCATCCTCCCTTTCTCTCTCTCTCTCTCTCTCTCCGTGTCAGATAAAGGGAGCACACAGACTCCACCCCCTCTCTCACCCCCCTCTCCCTCGCTCTGTCACACAAACTCACTCTATCTCCTTCTTTCATGCTCTCTCCCTCCCTCTCTTTCTGTCAGTGTCATTCTGTTGTGGAGATGTGGAGTGTCTTTCTGTCTCTCTGTCTGTTTTTTCAGCCCAATTCAGCTGAGGAAGGTAAGAACTAAACTTGTACTTTATTTTAAAGCTATGATTGCATGTGTGTGTGTGTATTTATGTGAGTATAGCCAGATGGAGAGTTTGCACGGCACTCCAATCATGTGCTCATAATGAACCCACAAGTGAAGGATTGACACTTGGTATGCTTCTGTATTAGCTCTCTAAGAATGTGGCTATCTGGGAATACTGGGCACTTTGACATTGTGTGAAACTGTGGCACGTAAGGCTGCAATACCACAAGAAAGTGATAAATTCTCAATTTTTGGGGCCCCACCTCCAGCTTGGGACCCCCTGAATAATTACCACCTTACCCCCCTGCTTACACAGCCCTGTGTGTGTTAGTTTTGTGTGCTGTGTCTGAAGCATCTGTGTGTATGCATATGTATGCGAATGCTTGTGTGTGCCACTGTGGCAGCACATCAAATGGGACTTTGTTGGCATTGAGGTGCCAGGTGCGTGCCGGGGCCTATCAAGCTCCTGCAACAAAAGAATATGGAAATGAGGCAGGAGACAAATGAATAATAACTTGTATAACCCGTTTCTCTTTGACTATGTATTTGGTGACCCCCCACCCCCGGGTCATTCATGATCTCGTGGACATGACAGCCAGAGACCCCTGTCCCCTCTCCAGTACTGTTATCAGTGCCCCTTGTCTTCACATTCTCATCAATGAATGTGTCTGCTCTTAACTCCTCACACTTCGTAGGAAATATTACATGTCTTAAAAAGTGCAGGAGCGAGCGAGTAAGTAATAAAGAGAGAGACTAAGGAACTGTCTGGAAAAGCTGAAGTGTTCTGTCAGATCAGAGTGGGCAGACTTGAGATATCTGACATTAATTTGATGACTCAAACTGCCTTTAAATCTGTGTGTGCATCTGTACATATGTGTGAGTGTGTATTCTTATAGGTGCATCTGCCTATACATAGCTCCTGCTCCTACATCCTGTCCCCAACACTTGAGAGGGTTTCAGCAGTCAGCATGCAAATTACTTTCAAAGGATCTGGCTGCACGTTGGAAAGAGCGGCACCTGTTCATGCTCATCTCCCATAGGCTTTAGTTTACTGCGAGGTGTGTGTCAGTAATAGTCTATAATAGAGGTAACTTATATGTCAGCCTCATGCCACAGATTTGAGCTGCATTTGTAACAGATGGCCTGGCCTAAGATGAGACAGAATGATAGAGAGGGAGAGAGGCTGCACAGTGTTACTGCCCTAGTGACTCTGTTTGTGTAATTGAAATAGAGCTCTTAGTAATACAGTATTAACCCAATAGCATGGACGTCCATATAAATCCACATAAATTGAAAAATCTAGTTATGTCACGAAGGGAGGATTTGGTGTCTGCCTCAGCTTTGATCGCAGTAATGACGTGTCTGTCTGGACTGACTGGCCACCTGATATGTTTTCTGTCTGTCTTTCTATTGTTTATTGTCTGTCTACTGCTTTTGAAGTATATCTGTGTATCCACCACTAACAGACCCTATTTTTGTCTGCTTTCACACCACAAACCATAAAGAAGTGTAATTTTTAGCCTTCATTTCTTGCTGTCGAGAGTATAAAAGCTAGCTTTCTGCCGCTTTGTATGCAGACACTACAGAGCGTGCGAGTGACAGAGTGTTTGATTTATCACTCTCGCTAGCTGCCTGTGTAAGTGTTGAGGCCTTCGCCCACATGCATTGTTGATGGGAGGTATTGATGTGAAGCCACATGGCTGGCCTTTAAATTGTTGGATCTGTGTCAAGGATTGCGTGTTCGCATTGGATTAATACACCACACTGAAAGGGAGGTCTGTGCAGGAGGCACACCTGATGCCCCTCCAGCTCTTCCAGACATGGATGAGTGGTGATGCTCACTGAGCTATGCATATCCTAAAATTAACCTTATATCATTAGTGGAATTTATGTCATACCCTGAAATGTAATTTAATCTGATTTACTGATTTCACCAACAGCTTGCACAAACTGTAGACTGAAATGTTAACAGGAACAAAACTGATTAAAATGTAAATGACTTGCTCTGTATAAAACAAAAACAGGTGAAATTATTTGGCAGTTACAGGTGTTATCTGCTGTGGTGGAAAATAACTGAATAACCCAGCACTGCACTTAAGTAGCCTACAATTTGTAGTATTTTCCTTTTACAATATGTTCTACTTGTACTCCACCACATTTTAGATGGGAATATTGTACTTAGTTTTTTCGTTACTTAACTTTTATTACTGTGCCCAGAACCGTCGTCTTTTGTATTTAATATGTGTAAAAATCAAGACACAGTTTGGAGGGATTCACTGACTATCCAGCTGCTAGCTTAGCCCCGGTGACTGCTGCACAGTGTGCACACAGCTCCCGACTCAGGCCGACTGGAGACCCGAGTCAATCTCAGCTTCGCGGGTTACATCAACTTTAGTCTCGCTTTGCCAGACCTTGAACTTTAAACTAAACTAGCATGAGGTCACTCCTGAAAGTAGTCATACCCGTGGATAACGTTAGTAAGCTAGCTAGCTAAGAACACATAACAACCGTGTAAGACAACTTTGGAATTACCGGGAGTCGCATTTCTTCTCTTTTGGTAGAAGCTAACCGCCTTCCCACACCTCCGCTCCTGCGCCAAGCTAGCACATCTCGGACCGTCTATCAACTGAAGGCAAGGCAGACAGAGAGACACCACCCTAACTCACGGTAAGACAGCGAACAAGCCAACGACTAGTCAAAGTAACGGAGTCTTACTGAACTTACGTTAAAGCAACTGTAATATAAATACTGAATTTCAAATTGAATCCCTCACACCATTCATTACTGGAAAAAGTAATCACATTACTTAGCGTAAACGTTACTGCCCAACACTGGTGGTGACTTCCGGCTGGTCATATTGCAGATATCCATGAGTTATTAGCAGTTCCACTTCCCTTCTAAACTTCCCAGATGATTTCACTATTAGGCCTAAAGATGTTAAAATTACCCAATATTTCACAAAAAACAAAGAGCAGATCAAAGTCTGAAAAAGTATTACAAATGTGTGTAGTAGAACTGCTACTTATTGATGCTTTAGTTTTAATAATACAGCCCAACTAATACAAGCCGATACTGACATCAATATTTGGAAGTTTTCTAAAATCTGAAAACAGTACATTTAAGTTTTTAAGATTTTAAATGCCAGATTTACTGATTACACTTATCTCTCATGGCAGAGTATTTTTTATAATATTTTATCAGTTATCGTAATTAAAGGATCTACATACTTCTTCAGCCACTGGTTATCTGTACATAAAAGAAAACCACCATGCGGTATAAACTTTCAGCCATGTTGACATTCTCACTTTAAGGTCATCAGGGCCCTCTTTCCTCCGTCACTTGTTTCAGGCTTTAACTGTATATTAACTAGGCAGATTACAATCCTTGGTCCTGCGTGTAGTAAATTGCCTTTTCAGGACATGATAAATTAGGGAAAGTGTGATAAGAAAATAAATGGCATAATTGTCACAGTGGGAGTTAAGTCCTGTCTGCATGTGCACCGATCTGCAGAAAGAGAGAAATTACATGCTGGTGTGAAGTGGAGGAAGCAGCATCCCCATCATTGACACTGGAACTCTACACTGTCACCAGGCGTTCATTTTAGCAGTGTTTTTACGTGTAATTTTTTAAAGCAACATCATTTTCTGTGGCTGTTGAGAGCTCTGTAATTCCTCAAATGAATGAGATATCTGCCATTTGTGATACTAGTACAGTGCCTGTTGAAAATGTGTTCAACAGGCAAGGAATCTGTTTGGAACGGGTCGATTGCTTGGCCTGTGGTATTGCTGCTTGTAGAATTCTTCAAAACCAAATTGTACCCCAAATTACTTACAGGAGGACCCCAAACCACTTAATATGGAACTCCCCTGTATACCCTACTACTAACTTACTGATTTACCTGACAGAGAACATTGCAGATTCAGAATGTAATCACAAAATATCACAATGAAAAATTAGCGTCATGGACTCATGGCAGCGCGCTACCCACCTGGCCTGTTATGAGAGCTAATCAGCACATATCTGCGTTCATCAACCACCAGAACCGGACTGTTTGTTTGTGTGTGCGCAGAGACAGAGAGAGAAAGAGAGAGACAGAGAGAGAGACAGAGAGAGAGGGTGTTGTCTTGTGTTGTTTGATCATTAACAAATTTAACACTTCAGCAGAGGTGTTAATTTCCATAGGTTTAGTGGCTTGACGGTTAACGGTGAAGTAGGGGATTTGATTCGCAGGGTTATTTTGGCGACGGTAATGTTATTAGTGTTGTAAGTTAGCAATAGACTTAATTAACCCGACCCAGGGTGAGTCTGGTGAAAACTGCTGTGTCTGCCCGGTTCAGCTCTGAGATTTTCTTGCATTGCACAGCGCTGTGAAGGAATAATCTCTGAGATTACGTTATAATCTGCCTCTGGTTAGAAGTGGTGAATGTAGGCTACAGCTCACAGCAACTTAATACTAGGCCTATAGTATAGTGTCTGTGTCGTGATGTTCCTTTCAGCTTTCCGCTCGTGCTCCAGGAAAGTGAAGAAAAGTTAGTTTCTGGGCCCTGTAGAAAGGCATTCTCCATGATCCCCTCCCCACATCCACAGCTATTCATTCTAGCATCTTTTTGGGCCCTCCTCACATGAGGGCCCTGGGTACTCAGTCCCCTTTCCCTCCCCAGTCCGACACCCCTGGCTGCACGCCAAGACTCTGCTTTAAGTCTGTAAGTGTCGTGGCAGATAATGTCACAGATAATATGCCTGTGCGGACAGGCAACGAGTTAGAGCCAAAATGTAATTGAAAGATGAACGCGTGGTATGGACTGCCGTGACAGAGGAATGTAGTATGGCGTTTTGAATTTCACATTAAAGCTGCACTTGGCAGTTTGCATGTTGGCATCAACTAAACAGTGACAGCAAAGTTTGATTGTTGAAGGCTTCACTATTTAGAAAGTATTACACAATGAGATTACAGTAAACTGATCTCTCAGATTTACATTCCTTCTTAGTAGCTGTTGAGGGTGGAGATGGTGATGAAAATATGTTTGTAGCAGGTTCTGTCTCTGATAAGTAGGTCTAGATTTCATTTGAGGGAGAACTCAGTGCTGGTTGGAAGAAACTTTAGTATTTTGCTCTTAGGTTTTGATTCTATATTTCCACTGACTGCACACATTACTTTCCTCCAGTAAACATTTAAGTAGGAGGGAGGGACAAAAGTGTTCCAAAGTGTTTATTGGGTCTCATTAAATTTGGCTTCTTTCTTGACAAATCCAAGCCTTCCTAGGCCTAAAATACACAACCAAAAATCCTGAATGATGTCTAGAACTATACATGAACAAGTTAAAAGAATGGTTTGACTGTATTTGTGGAATAGGCTTATTCACAGAGTTAGTTGAGAAGATTGATACCACTCCCTGAGATGGATTTGAACTTCTCTCTCAAACTGTCTTTTTCATTTGTTATTATGAAACCATTCCTTTCACTTTTTGTGTGTACAACTAAGTGTAACACTATCAAGGAAAGACTGTCTAAAAAATGTGCATTGTATGTGTTATCTCCATATTAAAACAATATCATGTCTCCCCCCTTCTCTATGACTCTTCATTCCGCCTTGAAGGGTAGCCGCTTGGAACGAGGTCAGACAACATGAACTAGGCTAGTTCTTTTCTAGTATAACCCGGCCCTAACTCATGTCAAGAAACCGAATAACCGTATTTCCCAAAATGTCGACCTATTCCTTTAAGATGTATAGTTGCATAGAACCGTACCTCAGACGGTATCCTAACCTATTTTTGCAAATGTCTTGTAATCAAGGATGAGAGTTAGTTTTGTGAAATGTTCTCCTACTTGTGCCTGTTGCTGCCTGTTCAGCGACTCATTGCAGACTCTGCTCTGTCATCTAACCTGGCTTAAGTGCTGTTTGTTGCAGCTGCACTTTCATTCAGCTTAACCGCCAGAGAATTTTTTTGATAACTCCATTTGACATGTGCATGCTTATTTCTGGAATCGCGTTAATCCCCCTCTTTCCTCACTCCACCCTCCTGCTTCCCTCTCTGTCTTGGCCTATCACTCTCGTTGTGGTTGTTTGTAATGATGGTTTGGTGTAGGCCTTGTCCTTGACTGACTGTCTGTGGGTGGGAGCATCTGGAGCGTATAAAGAATGGGTGTAGATGGGTGGATGAGTGGACAAAAGACAAAACACGACCTGACCGCTGCTAAGAACGCTTGCAGGCACTGTGGGAATTTCTGGTGAAAATATGTGTGTGCTGTGCACGTGTGTGTTCCTGTAACTTGTTGTTACCTGTGAGCTCAGTGACTCTGTGTACTCTCTGCAGGTGCATTTACTTTAGCGTTAAGGCATATTACACACTCACACCTCTCTAGCCTACGTTAATATTAACACCCAAATTCTTTGCTGGGTGTCAGGGAAAGAGTGCGGTAAAGTAGCGTACATCCACCGTCATAGAGGCGTGACATGAACAACAGCACTACACTTAGCGCTGGAGTGTGGATGCATGCATGGCCACACAGAGAGGCAAAGTGTTGGGCAAAGAGAAATGGATGGAGAGAGGGTCACTCAGCTGAAGTGAACACTCCAGCGACAGAGGGGACAGTCATGAACTAATGCAGGTCACCTCGGCACAATAGAAAAGAGCATTTACACCCACGCCACACAGAGAAGAACATGGAGAAAGCGTGAAAGTAGTACATTCATATGCACAAACAAAAATGTATCATCCTCTTCTCATTCCTGTCTCATAATCCTGCCCTTTTCTTTCTATTGTCTCATCTTTTCCTAAACAAACAGCAGATCTGGCATCAATAATGGAGCAGAGCGTATCTCTTTATTTAACATGCAGCGATGCCTGCTGTCACTTTTTAGATGAATAATACACACATGCAGAAAGAGGTCGGGGGGGGGGGGGGGGGGTAGAAAGGGACAAGGGACAAGATGGAGGTAAAAAAGGGGGAAAGGTAGGGAGTAGAGTGAGTATAAGACCAGAGTGGAGCAGGAAGTCGTGAGAGACAGCGTGCATTAACACAGCACTCAAGTCCAGATTGCAGACTCAGCACTTCTCCAAGCTGTCAGGGACAAACTTTGAGTGTCTCGGCCCTCAGATGGACCAATGACAGAGATGCTGTAGCACAGTTGTTGTCTGAGAGTTAAATAAAGGGGCTTTCACTGCCAAGTGGCCCTGCCAGCAAATGTCCTTTTCTTTTGTTCAACTTTGTCTCGCACACACACAAGATCTGGTCACGATGCCTCAGCTCAAGCTAATCCTTGAAAGGTGTGTGCAACACGGCACTCAACGCTTAGGATGTCGACGTGAATTATTCAACATGTTAATGTCACACAATGAGACATGCATGAGGCTCTTTGAACATTCCTCCATGTAATCCATGTAATGTACAGGTTTGTGGCGGATAGAGTTGAGGCAACGTGCAGACCTGGGGTCCCCAAGGCCTCACGACAAGAAGCTAAATAGTAGAGGCATAAATATTAATGTCAAAATAGTTTGCTGTATATTATTTATGCATGACTCTGCCCCGAAGCAGAGGGTTAATTGAATTTGGAATGACACATTTGCAGCATTTGTGTGTGTGTGTCATCTGATATAAATAGGATGTTGCTTAATGAGGTCAGAATGCATGATATATGAGTGCGTGCGTTTCATGCATGACATGCTTGTACATATAAAGATAGTTTATTATTTTGACAAATGAAGGATTATTCATTACAAGAGACAGCTTGGAAAGCTAATCAATAGGCTGTTTGCATGTCATCACACACACTGGCAGGTGTTTTTCATTATTTTGTCCACCCCTTTTTTATTAATGAGGGAAGGCTACAGTATATAACAGGAACACCTCTCTGTATATAATGCTACGCAGTTCACCACAAACTGCATCGACCATAAAACCATCGACAGCTAACGTTATAACCTTCACAAAGGAAGGATTTACTGCAGCACTGTTGCATTAGACTGCATCCGTTTGAGCTAGGTGTGCCTAATAAACTGGCAACTGATTGTTTATTTTTTATTGTTTATCCTGTGACAGATGCATCATCAAACAAAGTAGCAAAGGTGGAAAAATGGAAATCGCCATTCTTTTGAAATGCTTCACACATCCTGGCTTGGTGGATTTAGTCGTCAAGCTATCCAGACATACGCTGCACTAAAAACTATTTATTCTGATGCCTGTGGCTGCATATAATCCTTAGCTGTCACAGTCCATTTGTATTCTTTTCTCAATATAATTCATATCACTCCAAAATCCTGGAGGTCTTCCATGGAAAATGTGTGAATTTAGTAAGATTGACATAAAGACAAGCTAGTGGGTGAAAACAGATAGACAGACTGGAGGGGAGGGGGCTTGTAAAAGAAAAAAGAGGAGGGAAATGAAGGATTGAAGGACAGATTTGCGAGGTCTCCATCTGTGAGTATAATCCTAAAAAAAGAAATCGGTTTACAGCACAGTCAGAGAACAGCGAGGTGGGGGTGAATTTGTGTCATAAGTCACAAATGATATCAGTTTATTGTTATTTGTTTGATTTATTAAGAAGACAGAGGGAATCTGTGTGTGTGCTCAAGCCTGTACACCTGAGAAATAAAAAAATGGAGCTATCTCCGTGAGTCACTAGTGTTTTGGTGAGACAGGGTACCTTTTCAAATCCCATCCTGTATGTGTGATGATTATGATAATAGATAATACATCTCTGCAGCTCTTTGTCTGCTTGTCAGAAAGCGAAAAAGAGAGC
Source organism: Gymnocephalus cernua (assembly GCA_023631565.1). Classification (NCBI taxonomy): domain Eukaryota; kingdom Metazoa; phylum Chordata; class Actinopteri; order Perciformes; family Percidae; genus Gymnocephalus; species Gymnocephalus cernua. The sequence goes on from CM042429.1 coordinate 30,624,949, forward strand.
CTTCTTTCTCTCCGGTGAACGATTGTATGACGTGAAATGGAAACGAAAGCATAAAATTTGTATGACAACAATGAGAAAAATTATTTATTTTTAAACAGAGGCGGATGGCTGCTGCCTTCCACAATGCTGTGTGTGTGTGTGTGTGTGTGTGTGTGTGTGTGTGTGTGTGTGTGTGTGTGGGGGGGGGGGGTGTGTGTGTGGGGGGGGGTGTGTGTGTGTGTGTGTGTGTGTGTGTGTGTGTGTGTGTGTGTGCACGCGTGCATGTGTGTGCGTGTGTCAACAGCCCTTTATGTGATTAGTACTGTGCTTAATGAAATCAGGCACTGTGTTTTTTCTCAATAGCATCCAAACTTGAAGTCAATGTTTTTGCCACCTCTGCTGTGTGTGCACGAGAAACTTTGGCCTGCGTTCAATCGGTGGCTCCTCAACAGAACTGAGCACAGGCTGTGCCAGACTGAAGGAATGGCAGCCACCACGGTTTTGGAATACTAATGGGAAATTCAAGGGCTTCAGTTTTGTGTGGGAAGCTGCTGCCATGTGTCAGCATGCAGCACTTTGCATTAAAGTCACTGGGTGTGTGTGTCTGTGATTTCCTTGCCAGCTTGCTTTTTAAAGCACTTAGGCCTAAACCTAAAAGCAAATTATGGGAAAATACACTCCAACATAAGTCTATTCTCATGCTTTCACTCTAGATCACTGGAAATGAGCAAATATCTGTTTAAACCTAAAACAAAAGGAAAACCAACACTAAACGATGGTTCCTTTTGGGCCAAACTAGAAGAAGCATCAGCTTGCTAAGTTTCAACAAGATGTGACATTAATGGTTATGGCCTTTTAAAGTTGGAAAATTTGACCTTTAATCACGGTGCCCCAATCAGTTTCAGTTTTTAAACAACAGAACATTGTGTCAAAATGCATCATCACTCAAAATCAGTTACTGGGTTTGACAGATGCACGCAGCTGGAGCACTCCCTGATTTTATTGCAAGGGGAAGAAAAGGAACCCGGACCTGTTCCACTGTCAGTAGAGTTTAGATTCTCTGCCCGAGCCTTTTCCGCCGCTATCTTCGGGCCGGACCGGGCCCTTGATCAAGTATTTGTGTTTTTTTAAACATTACTTTATTACGGTAGCCTTATTGGTTGGGGGAGAAAGCTCTGCCTCTCCAGCTTCTCCCATAGCTCTGGGTGTATGTCCTGCACTGAGTGAGAGGAAAACTGTGCTACATTGTGTCTCCCCCATCTGCAGCGCTGTTGTCGGCCAGTGCGTCAGCATGCAGACCGTGGCGATCAAAGGACAGTATTGATTAGGTGATCAAGACAAGAAAGTCTCCTATATGGTTCCAGGGCTTTGATTGTGTTGCCGCCTTCATATGTTACCCACACTATTCAGCTGAGGGAGCTTATAGGTCGAGGTTTTTGTTACGTTTCTTCATTCGGATCCATTTACGATCCGTTCCATTCTGAATAAACAAACAGCGCAGTTTCCGTGCTTCCTCCTTGTTGCATTATTCTTTAAGATAATTCTAAACAGATTTCTGTAGTTCCAATAACGGCCCACGTATTAAAACATTGTCGGGTTTAAATCGGGCTCGGGCTCAGAATTACAGTTAATGTGTCGGGCCGGGCTTGGACACAACGTGCACAGGCTTCGGTAGGGTCGGGCTTGATTTTTTGGGCCCGATCTAAGCTCTAACTGCCAGTGGACTGGCTGCCAATTACTTGTTGTATTTAACAGAGGGATTAAACACTGTTTGATTGTAAAAGCTCACCCCAAAAAGAATACTTCACAAAGTTAATCTCAACTTCAGCGTCACTGGAGCACATCCACGTTTTCGCTCTTGTTGGCATCACAGAATCACACAGTCTGTGATTCAAGCCTTGTGACAATATCCCATGATTACAGATTCTGTTTAACAGTCACTCTGCTCATGTTTAAACTATTAAGCAGCAACCATTAGCATTAAACTAAAAGCTGTACATCTTGTTTGTCTGGTTGTTTTCTCACGCCTTGTCTTTGTCTCTGCTTCCTTACCTATCAGTGATGCTGCTGGACACAACAGAATCTACCTCAGAGCTGGGCTGGACCACCTATCCAGACACGGGGGTAAGCAGGGACCTCACTCTCTCAATGTGCTTTCCAGCTGTTGGAGCATTAAAGCAGTCATGTTTGGGGGGCCAATGCTGCACACATGTTACACATGGTTACATTTTGAGTGTAAGGTTATAATCACATTGTTTGTTGGGCATTGTAGTGGAACCCTTTTTCCAAACTAGATTGCAACATTCACCGTGCCTAAAGGTCTCTATGCTATGCTATGTACATGTGTTCATTCTGCTTGTCCATGTCCAAGCTCTTAAAGTCTGTTAAAGTCAGTACAAAAAGTCACAGAAAGTCACAGATCTCATCTTGAAGATTAGGATGAAGGATATAAATGTGTATTTATGGGTTAGGGTTATTTTGCAGGATGTTTGACATTTGACATTGATTGGTGGAGCTTTTGGCAGACAGTTTGAGAATGAGCAAGGTCTCACCTTGCCTTCAGGACATCCTTGGGGGCTAAAATGCTTTTTTCTATTGGTGACTGCGGTAACTGATTGCAGTGATTTTATTTAAGGTTGTTGCATCGCCTTGAGCTGTGTAAATATATGTGTGTGTGTGTGTGTGTGTGTGTGTGTGTGTGTGTGTGTGTGTGTGTGTGTGTGTGTGTGTGTGTGTGTGTGTGTGTCTGTGTGTGTGTGTGTGTGTGTGTGTGTGTGTGTGTGTGTGTGTGTGTGTGTGTGTGTGTGTGTGTGTGTGTGTGTGCGTGCGTGCGTGCTTGCGTGACTGTGTTAGGGTCCAGAGTCAGTTAAATCCATTCGGCTCATAATTACACACACACACACACACACACACACACACATCGTCTTCATTGTCATTTCAGATAATCAGTGAAATGTGAAATACGTGAAAAACATCTATTATATACATTTAGAGTATCATACAGTGCATGAAATAAAAACAAGTCATACCTACCTTAACGCTACATTTATACATGCTAGCTTCGGCAAACAAGTGAGCCAACCATTACGACCAGCTATCACAGAATCCAGCTATCACAGAATCCAGCTATCACAGAATTTCACATTGGCAGCCCAAAATGTACCAGATGAAAATACAGTAGTCTCACACCAACATCTGGCGAGCACGCCCACATCGAGCCTTTTATCTCACCTTACACTAAAGTTTAGCTTTATGCACTCATTATCACCCCAGTTTGGCCTCCATGATTGTACATAATGTGTGATTAATTAGGGCCTCATGTGTGTTACGAATTTGTGAACCGTGATGGCAGCTGCTAATAGAAGACCATTCATTTTTGTGTGTGTGTCTGTGTGTGTGTGTGTGTGTGTGTGAGAGAGAGATAGAGAGAGAGAGGGAGGTAGTGTGTGTTTGCATGCATGCGTGCGTGCATAAGCAAGTCAAGCATTTGCATGAGTCTTTTTTCTTTATGGTCCCTGGATGAGAAGTACTTCTGAGATGGAGATATGGTTATTTGACCTGGGGCATCAAGCTGAGAGAAGTAGAAAGACAGACCAAGAGAGGCTGGGAGAAAGAGGGAGGTTGTGTGTGTGTGCGTGTGTGTGTGTGTGTGTGTGTGTGTGTGTGTGTGTGTGTGTGTGTGTGTGTGTGTGTGTGTGTGTGTGTGTGTGTGTGTGTGTGTGTGTGTGTGTGCGTGTGTGTGTGTGTGTGTGTTCTTTTTTTTAACCCTTTCCTCACTTTTCTCTTCACATCCTATCTTTTCTTTAGCTTGAGGCTCCATGAATATTCTTTTCTGCGCTCTCCTCTTACTTCTTCTTGCCATCTTTCCATTCTTTTAATGTACCGACAGGCAGCCCCTTTGCTTCTTTGTCTCTGCCTCTCTCTCCCTCTTTTAATCTTTCCTCCCTTTGCCCTTCACAGTCCCAGAGCCACTGGGTTTTTTCTTCATATTATTCCTTTTATCAACCCCCAACTCAATCTCCACTCTGCCCCTTATTTCCCCTCAGTGCCAAACCAGCAGACTCTCGACTTCTTACTGTTGTCTTTTTTCGCCTCTCCTTGGTTTCACACATTATTCCTCCATTGTGTTTGCTTTGCTTTGCTTTGCTTTGCTTTGCTTTGCTTTGCTTTGCTTTGCTTTGCTTTGCCTTGTATGTGCGTGTGTGTGTGTGTGTGTACGCATATGTTTTGGGGTATCTGTGCGTGCCTTTCTCAGCTTCTATGTGTTTGTCTGTGTGTCCGAGGTCACTAGGGAGATTGCGTGGTTCTCTGGCATTTCAGTTTAAATTAAATCACGAAGATGAGTCGTCCCTAACGCTTCATCCACCCCTCCTCCCCAATCTGCCCCGTTTTTTTCTTTATTCTTTCTACATAAGGGAGGGAGAAAATGAAACAGGGGGAAATAAGTAAGGGAGGGGAGAAGTGTGTATGTGTGTGTGTGTGTGTGTGTGTGTGTGTGTGTGTGTGTGTGTGTGTGGGGGGGGGGGGGTTGGGGTCAGAAAACAAATGAAAGCTGTGTTATTTTCACAAAGGTACAGAAGCAAACTGCACGCAATGCCACACACTGATACCAGTGGCTGCTCTCTCTACCTGAAAGTCCCAGCCTTATGTCGCATGCTCAAGCTTTTGCTGCAGCCACCTCACACACATACACACTCTGTTCTAGGGCTGTGTAAATTAATCGTAATATTAATCGCCATTACGATTTCAGCTCCTAATGATCACAAACGCAGAATAATCGAGAAAAACAATTATTTTGCACCTTACATTTTGCAAGTAAATTTTTGTCTTCTGTTCTGAATGGAGAAAAAAAGTTCAAATGGGAAAAGTATTAAAGGAAATTTCACAGTTCTAGGTGTTTTCACTATTTTTTAAGTTCAATAATTGCAACATCTTTCCAAAAGTACAAGTACAATGAGTAATCGTGATTTTAATATTGACTAAAATAATCGTGATTATAACTTTTTCCATAATCGAGCAGCCCTACTCTGTTTACTGTTCTCCCACTTTTATCCCCCCTCCTCCTGCTCCCCATCTGCGTCCCTTCATCTCACTATGTGCTCCCTGTTATCCCCTCAATCCCCTCATCCAACTCAACAGAGAGTGAATCACGGCCCGTGAGAGAAAACTGTCCTTTCACTCCATTAGACTGACAGCGCCTCAGACTCTTTCTATCTGCTCACTGATCTTATCATTATTCCAATTGGACTAAATATGAATGCACTCCCTAATGTGTGATGCTAGAAAGGTTTTTGTCCATACTGGCAGTCAGAAAAGAGACATGAGCATGCAGAGATACACTAACATGCACAAACACAGAAACACACACGCCAAATGCACACTGATAGGGTGTCAGGACCCTTTGTCCTCTTGCCATTGTTGCATGGAGAATAATGATGATTAGGCCTAATACATAATTCTTCTGTGTTACAACAGAAAAGGCCCCGCTTGTCACTTAGGGCTACACAGGCTTTAAGCAGAGCCTTTTCATCCTTGGAGGGACCGTACTGTATAATTGGTGAAACTAAACCCCTCGCCTACATTTACATTTTGACTCATCTGACAGAGTCTCATTCAGACCTGTGTCTCAGTCTCCACTCCTCATTTTTTTTCTCTATGAACCTACAAACTCATAAATTTCATTTTTTATTTTAAAAAATCTTTTTTTTGCATCTACAAGCATTCGTTCATCTCAAGCATTCAGATTCCGTAAAATACGACAAGATCTGCTCTTTTTATTACACATTAACAGCTGCACGTCAGACACACAAGTGTCCACCACCTGTCACATGTGAACAGTAATACACATACAAATGCCAAATCAGTGCAAGAGCAAAACTAACCACGTCTCTTTATTAAACTGAATTATTGTTATCAAAATACATTATTATACTACTGCAACATATTAATGTAGAAAATGCCAACATCTTCTTAATTTATGTCTGTTTTGCTGAGTGAACCTACTGTCTGTCTTACACCTTGTCGTGTTGTGTCTTGTCTGCTGATATGTCCGCCTCCATCCCAATGCAATGGTGAATGGAATTTTGTTTGTTCAAATCAATAGAGGAATCTTAGAGGAAGATCAACATATCTTTTCAGAAGTGTCCTTGTTTATAACCCTCAGAAGGTACTGTGAACAGTTTTCATTTGAAGTATTTTGTACTGAAAAAATAGTCCATTTGAAAACCCTTAACGTTGTGTTCTGTGTATTATCCAGAGTAATCAGGACAGATTTTCTGAAAAGAAAATGTTGGTCAGCCAGTCCACCACCTTGGTCCAGGCTGAAGTGTTTTGTCTGCAACACTTGCCATGTGTTATGTTCTAAGAGTGAATTGTTTAAGTGGTTTAATTAACTACTGGTTTTATAATCATTGATTGCTAATTAGAAAGTGAAAAGTCTATAGTGGATAACTAGGACAGCGAGATGACCTACATCATTGGGGACAGTAAAGAACAGTGTTTCACTTGTGGATTCAATACTAGTGTGTGTGTTATATCAGAACAAATCAAATACTCTTTTATATTTATCTCACTAAGGATGAATATGTCAAACAACAGTGTGTGATGTTAGTAAATGACCTGACCCACATGTTAGCAACACCAGCAATATGCTCAATATTTACATTGTACAATGTAAACCATCTTTTAAGATATAAGGAAGATTCATAACTGTGGACGAACCATAAACACACCAAGGATCTTAGAGTTTACACATGGGCTGATTCTCGGGCTCCCTGCTGAAGATCATGTTTCTGTTTAACAAAGTTGAGTTTACACAAGCTCATAATATTGTTTCTGTCTCTCTCAGTGGGATGAGGTCAGTGTCCTGGACGACCGGGGGAAGCTCATACGAACCTTCGAGGTCTGTAATGTCAACCAAAATCCCCGTCTGCAAGACAACTGGTTGGCTACACCCTTCCTGTACCGCCACTCTGCTCCACGGGTGTTTGTCACACTGCGTTTCTCAGTGCGTGACTGCGCCAGCCTGCGATCGCCATCACCCACCTGCCGAGAGACACTCACTCTGTACTACAAACAGGCCGACTCCCAGAGAGAGCTGGAGAGGACCTGGGCAGCTGAGGTGAGGCAGTATACCACATGTAAATACATCACATGTAAATACATCACATGTAAATACAAAATATCCTTTTACATTGTTATTAGGATCTATCTATCTATCTATCTATCTATCTATCTATCTATCTATCTATCTATCTATCTATCTATCTATCTATCTATCTATCTATCTATCTATCTATCTATCTATCTTTCTTTCTTATATAAAAGATTCCCGAGCAGAAATTGGGTCAAGACCATGTTGTGCATAAGACCTTGTTCTTATGTGGAGATTTAGGTGTTGGAAAATAGTTATACCCAGTAACTGCCAGGTGTTGCTAACAGTTGCATAGCAAACTGAACTAGCTAATGGAAAAAACATTATCCAGCTAATATATGACCCCTTTAGATGAAAGAGTAAGATACATAATATGAAGTATGGTTGACATATCTGACCTGACACTGCAATGATCTTAAAATGTATTTCACCAAAATAACCCAATATGCTACTGTAATAACATCAGAGTAAATAGCTTCAAACCATTGGTTAAGTTAACATAATCAGATACTTCCCACCCTCTAAACTGGATGATAACTACTAACTCTGAAAGACATATTTCTCTATACATTTATAAATAAACAAGTAATACCTTAAACATAATTTGTAAATGCATATATTTACAAAACAAGTTATTTTATTCTTAACTTTGGCACTTATGTTAAAGTTTGAGATGCTACAGCTTGATAAACACATTACTGAAATCTTAATTAGCTAAGACATTTCCTAAGTTTTAATGGTGCGCCTCAGCATCCTCATAGACACAGAATCAGTAAACAAACAGATGAATTGGATTGCATTTAAAATGTTAATTTGGTTGCATCAGATCACAACTGAATTTAAAGCAACACTATGTAACTTTTACCCCTACAGGTTGTCTCATCGGAACTACAGCTGCAGCTAAAAGTTGCATAGTGTTGCTTTAACAAGGATGAATTTCTTTAATTTACGAGCAGTTTTTTTTTCTTGTCACTGCTTAAGGGAAACACCTTCAGGCAGAATTATTGTAAAATGCAATTTTCATTTATGTTACACCCATGTCACACCAAAACAGCAAAACCTCTCATCATCTCATCACAAGAGGTAATTGTATAATCATCTGGATTATTGTTGGGCTTGTCAAGAATAGCTGTTGAGATTAACGGCCTCTTTAGGCCACACTGGTGTGAAGCACATACTCATTGAGCACCGTGGTTTACTAAATGCAAAAATGTGCCACTGTGGTCTCCAGAAATGTCACTTCAGTCCCACTAATTACATATTTAAGGCATGAAATAAACGACATTGACCATTACTCATTGCAGGAAATTCTCTTAATCTCATGTGTTGCCAATGAAGCATGTTTTTTTAGTGACTGACACTGACTATCCAAAGATATTTTATCTCGCCAAGGAGGTTATGTTTTCAGTTTGGTTTGTTTGTCTTTCAGCAGGATTACAGAAAAACTACTGGCACGATTTTAATTAAACTTGGTGGAAGGGTGTAGCATAGGCCAAAGAAGAATTAAATTTAATTTAATTTTGGAGCGGATCTCAATGTGGATACAAGAATTAGTTTTTTTTTCACAATGCAAGATCAGGCATTTAGCCTTGGCGCAGGTCTGTGCTCTCCAAGTGCCCTTGTAGTTTATGCATTTATTTATTTTTGTAGGACATTTTGAGCTATACAGAGTCTGAATTGCCGGAGCTACATGTGCAGTCGCAGTCACAGCAGGAGGGATGCAGTGTTTGTATAGATGAATGCATTTCTCCTTAGGGAAGTGAGATGCTTTTTAAAAATGCAAATGAAAGCCTGATGAGGAATCAGGGCAGAGTCACAGAAGAGTCAGGAAGCACTGCAGCGCTGAAAATCTTCACAGGGACTTGAGCACGAACCCCCCCTGCATACATCCAAGTCAACGTTTACTCTTCTCACTAAACCACTTCATATTATACATGTGCCTCAGAAAAATACAGCAAAACTCTGCACTTATCCCTCTTACTTCAGTTTTTTATTTTTTTATTTAATGCCCTGTATATTTCCAATCCGTATCCATCTATCAACCAGCTTATTTTAACATCTGTAATTTTCCTCTTGTTTACTTGTTTCCTTCCTGTCAACCACACATTCTCTCCATGCTATTTTGTCTTCTCTTGACTGCTAATTATCTTTCCCTCCACTGTCTGCTGTCCACTCTGCTCTTTCCTCACCACAGCCGTCCAACGGAGAGAAGGAGACCAGGGAGGGCTGGGTGAAGATCGACACTATCGCAGCTGATAAGAGTTTCTCCAAGGTGGAGCCCAGTTCACCTCACCAGTATCAACCCAACAGATACAGTCGAATCAACATCAAGACACGCAGCTTTGCCCCGCTCACACGCAACGGGTAATCATCATTTTGTTGCTCATGTTTTGTAACATCATCACTCCCAAGGGTCTAAATATCCTCCATCTTAACACGTGACCCTTGTTGCAGATTCGTTCTGGCCATTGTCGACAGTGGAGCTTGTATTTCCCTCATGGGTGTGTCAGTCTTCTACCGGCGCTGTCCAGCCACCAGCATGTACTTGGCATCCTACCCGGCAACTCCCTCAGGGGCCGAGCCGACTGCCTTAGTTCCCCTGAGCGGGACGTGTGTTCCCCACAGTAAAGCACAGGGAGGTACGCCCCCTCGCATGCACTGCAATGCTGAAGGGGAGTGGATGGTTCCTGTAGGAGGATGTGTCTGTGATGAAGGCTATGAGCCAAACCTAAATGGATCTGCCTGCTTGGGTAAGTCTGAGGAAAACAGCTTGATGCCTATGGAGGTGGATAATCTCAACAGCATGTCCATTTCATTTTCCATGTATAGTAGCTACAGTATATTGGCCTTGTTATAATGGTTAAAATAACACTCCAGCAATTTAGTAAATCGCCTCCATAAAGTTCACTTGTGAGAGACATATCAAATAAAAATGGTCAAAGTTGAGGCAGCAGAGGCCGAAATATCCCAACTGTTGTCTCTAATATTGGTCACTCCAAAAACACGCAACACAAATTTATAATTTGTTCAAATTTGTTTTGAGTTTTTCCATCTATGGCTCTGGTATCCATAAGAACAACAATAGGTAGTTAACTGATGGGGCAACATGACACACAGTCGATCAGAGAGATCTGCGCTGGAGCACAAGACATGGCCTATTGCGCGTATACACTGTGAATATTGAACAGGTCATTACAGATAAAATATAAAACAATTTCCATGTTCGAACAGTAGTTCTAATTTCTAATTAAAGAAGTGACAGCCATAATTAACCTTTTCCTGTTAACTGACTTTGATCAGTATATTTCCCCTTTAAATGCACGAAGAGGTGGCTCTGTTCTGGAGAACTCATTCAAACTAAAATGTCCAAAAATAAAGACTGGTAGTCACTCAACTTTTGGGCCAATCTTGACTTCCTGTCAGTTTTCTTCTTGGTATTTGCTGAGATGTGAAGCATCTGGATCAATACAGAAAGGTGCTGCTGTCACTCTGATACACAACTGTGTTTGATGTAGAGACCAGAGGGGAATGAGGGCAGGCAGGTTGAGTCAGGTTGAGATGACAAGGAGAGAGGCAGCATGATAGTGATGTAACATTTGAGTATATTATAATATTACATTTTTGAGTTTTCCAGACAAAACAGGAAAACAGAGCTGCTATATTAGTAATTTACTGTAAACTTTACTGGAGAGGAGGGAAGAGGAGATCTTGTCAGCAATTGCAAAACTTGTCAGCAATTGCAAAACTGGTCACATTTCTAAAAGTTGGTGTGAGTAAGAAAAAAAAAAGAAGTTAAAAAAAATGATTGTGAGACGTCCAGACGGACAGGAAGGGATATAGGGAGAGTGCAGGAGGAGGGAGAGAGGAAGAGAGGGAGAGAGCCATAGTGAGAGGGATGTGACACATTTAGGTCATGGCGATGTAATGGCCACTGGTCTGTGAACAAGTGACAGGAACCGCAGGGGGATATCGCGGGAGTGGAGGGAAAACAGGGAGAGGTGGAGGGAGAGTGAAAGATAGGAGGATGCAAGTTAATGACTTAAAGAACTGAGCAGGCAAAAAAATCTGCAGGAATTTCAATGGCCATAATTGCTCAGCTCCCTCGCATGGGGGCCCTCAAAGACTGACTAACTCCAGCACAATTAGTCCTCCAATCCTGCCAAGTCAGCTGTGAAATATGTTCAAGCTCTTTTGCTTTACATCTGCACTCGGCCCAACACTTGTGTTTGTCTGCATCTGATTGATATTTACTGACAAATCACCCCCCGAAACGGAGCAAAGTCTTCCACTGATGGTCTATGAATGACTACAACACATTGCTGCCCACGCTGCTCCGGCTTTTTGTTCCAATTCTCATTCGATTATGTTTTGTTGATCACTTCACTGACTAATGATGTGGATTGGCATCATTACATTGTCCTCTCTGGCTCCCTGGGAATGTTGAGAAAAGAGGCAGATGGTTAACTGGTGATGCAGTCGTCAACAATTATTAACAGTAGCCAATCCTTGTTCTCACCAGAAAGTGGAGCACCGAACTTTCTTAACTATTCCAACTTGTACATTTTGTTCTTGTTTGAATTACGTACCAAGGACATTTAATAATAGCACAATGTGAGCAAATGATAGGCTGTACTGCACTGAACTTATATATTGGTTGGAAGCTGTAATTAAAGACACAGCATCCTGCTTTCCGTTTTTCTGGCGCCAGCACTTTGAATACTTCTAAAGGAAAAAACACTTTATTAGGAAGTTAACTGACATGTATTAAGTGTGTCATCTTAACCCACATTCATTTCATTGAATACATTATTAAGCACATTAACCATTGAGTGTGTATTTTCTCTTCTTTTTTTTTAAAACTATTTAATCAAGTTGTATTGGGCTTCTTGCTATTTAAGTAAATCACTACAGTAATAATTAATGCTGTTTGATATCCATGTGAGAATTCTACACCCAGTGCAGTTTTGCCACCCCAAGCAAGACTTAGGGACAAATAAGAGACTTTAGATCCCTCCTCCTCCTCTCAGTCTCATGTGAAAATGAGTTTCAGTGTTAAATGATTGCCTTTAACTACACACAGCTCTAATAGCTTTCTATTTTAAGATTTAAGGGGTCCATAATGTATTTCTTTATTTGTGAAAGTGGATTATTATAGCAAGGACACAGACACATTTTTTTGATGAATGAATTCATGCATAAATACACATACTGTATGTCCAAAGAGTCTTACTTTTTTAGCAGTGTTGTGGTGTGGCTCTATGTCAGTTGGCCCACCACTTTGGACCACACGGAAATGTCTCAACAACTATTAGTTGGATTGACATGACATTTTATACAGACATTCATGGTCCCCAGAGGATGAACCCTAATGACTTTGTTAATTCTCTGACTTTTCCTTTAGTCTCACCTGCAGGTCACAGTTTTCACTTAACCTGTAAAATATCTAATATCCTACTGGATCAATTAGCACAACATTTTGCATAGACATTCATGATTTTCAGTGGAAGAATCATACTGAATTGGTGATCCCCTGACTTTTCCTCTGTCTGTACCAAGGATGCATTGTCATAACTTTGGTGATGCCTGACTTTTGATCTAGCGCCATCATTATCATTTTTCATCATTACGGTTCTGTTTCTTGCTCAAGGACAGTTTAAGATGTACTTTTGACAGGAGAAGCCATGTCAGGGATTAAACCACCGACTATATTATTGAAGGGTTATGCTAAACTGGCTCTGTACTTCGAAATAATCTTAGTTATTATTTATTTAGAAAAACACTCAAAATCTCAACTTATAGGCTTCATCAGGACTGTGGGCTACAGTTTGGTCAGATTTGATTGAAAGCAACATTAAGCAAACAACCCCACGACTGCCATAGATTATTCAAATTTAATTAAATCCTGATTGGTGACTTGACATCAAGTTTTTTTTTCCAGTGGAGCACACCCACTTAAACCAGTGAAAAGAGCACAGATAAAATAATACAGAAATCTCTTATGTGAAATAACCAAAACGGTTTTAACTTTAGCAGAAAACGGTGTGTTCATGTACAGTATGACCCTATCACTCACAGTAGGCTACAGTTAGAAGCTGATTGAGAAAGTTTTCAGCACCTTTAAAATTGTAATAACAACGTATTGTGTTTCTACTTACAATTTCTCACCCACTGTAAAATCAGAGGATCCTATCTGTTTGAATAAAAATGAATCACTAAAAATGACAACAACTCTTGGGAGGAAGGAGTGTGAAAACTTTACAGTCACCTATTAATCTACTACATTTGTGATGCCTGATTATTCTGACAGTTCGGACTCACCTAAACAACACACCACTGTTTGGACTGATGATAAAAAAAGCCAACTAAAACATCAAACACTTGCAAACACACAGCTGGCATTTAGGCAGACAGACATTAAAAGACCATTCCTCAATTATTTATAAAGCTGTTTATCACAAGCAAGTCTAAAAAAAAACATCCGGCTGTAGAAACAGTATATGATCGCTGTGATATTCAAAGCTCAGTTTTGGATAAAAACTCATCTTTAGTCTTTTGAAAAATGATAAGGACAGAGGCAGACAGGAAGCAGCAGCTGTCAGATGTTTTTATCCTTTGACATTTGTATCCCACAAGGGAGACGGAGGGGCGGAGAGAACAAGCGGAAACACGGCCGAGCATGAGACACAATTACACCTGTTCAGCCAAACATGAAACAGTCCTTTAGTTTTGGGCTCCCCGAGCTGGTCCGAGCTGAAAGTACATCATCCCCAGACAAGCTCCTTCCCTCTGCTTGATTCCTTTCGAACATTAAGCCGCTGTCGAGGATTTGGGACAAAGATTAGTGCTGAATGCTCAAATGGGCTCGGAGTTAATTTGGACCCGTGTTGGTATTTTCTGTAGCGTGCAACTGACAGTGAAATATTCAACATGTCAGATTGTCCTGATTTGTCACCCAGAACGCCCACTCATAGCACAAACACATCCACTAACTACCCTGAGGCGTGGTGGGAAACAAGCATATTTGGCCAAGGGAGAAAGAAAAAGTTTAAGTGTGATGTTATTTTGAGTGTGATGGGTGACTCTATATGCTAGTCCCAAACAACACTTTTCACCAAAGCATGGATATTTTCCCCAAAGCAGGCAGTAGGACGGGATTTGTTTCATTTTTTTTCTTTCAGATTAAACAATTCCAGTTTTTCTTCTTAATTGTTACCCACCATGATATGTCAAGTGGACACTCATTAGCAATGTTTACATACAGGTGTTTTTCCTGTACATCAAACTATCCACTATTCCACTACTATCCACTATTGACTGTTGGCTACATCACATAAAGAATTTATTGAGCTTTATTGAGCCAACATATACACTCAATTTTCATGTATTGACATTATATTTAACATGTTATGTAAATGTTATTTATTTCCCTATGTCATAGTCTAAATTATCTTTCAAAGAATGCTCTACCATGCCAGGAACATAATTCTGGTCTCTTTTTTTGCCTAAAAACATCTATAATCAATATTATTATAATAACAAAGTATCAAATGACAATGTGATGAACCTACAGAGAATTATCACCCGACTCTGCCGTTGTTCTCGGCATATGCAGCTTTATAGTGAGTTTCAGCTCATTGTTTAGCTGTGCGGCAATCTATTCACTCTCACAGCATTAGTTCCAGCTGCAGCTGACAGCTGTTTTCATCAAAAAACCCACTGTACACTAGGGGTGGGCAAAAAAATGTATACAGCATAGTATTGCGATATTTTCTCAAGTATTGATCTATTATTATAAATTTGTTGGTCAGTTTGGCTACTTGACATTTTGCAGCAATACAATTTAAGTGAGATGAACAAACAGAAATGTATCTTCCTAGATAAAACAGATGTTGACAAAATTTCTTTTTGGGGACATAATTTGAATTTGGGAAAAATTTGAAGTTGGAAAAAAAGGTAATAAATTGCAATATATATCACAGAATATTGCAATATGTTTAAAATTGCTATAACATCCTAAAAACCCTCCCACCCCTACTGTACACTACCTGCTCTGTACCAAACAGCAGACAGACACAGATACTAGTGGAGCCTTTAGCAGCTACAAGGTCATATATTTTCCTCAGGAGACCAAAACAGAGATAAAAGAGAGTAAATAAATGTAAGTGAATATTGGACTTACATTTTCCAGATGACCAGAAACACGACTAGAATAAGTAATGACTAGAGGGGCACTCGGAAGCACAGACCTCCGCCAAAGCATTCTATCTCACAACGTTAATGCAGTATTTTTTACCAGACGGGAACTAATTTTTCCAATTATTCACCACATGAAAGCAGCACAAATACCCTTTCTTGCAAAGTTTTTCTTTCACACGGATGTTTGCCTTACTAAGATTTGATGCTTGAACCATCTCATTAAACCTTTTGGTAACTATTCAGTGTGTGATCTACAGTATTTGTCTAAAACATGTTGTGGAATTTATTCTATTGTGTAGGCCTACTCATTTTTCAAAATATGTTCAGGAGAGCTATTTTTTCTTTGAATAAATCCCCTGTTTTAGCTGCAGTATAGTTCATGGGCTGTGAAGAGCTGCTTATCCATATGAAAAAAATCAATGGATTGCTTGCTTTCACATATGGCCGTGTGTTTGAATAGATGATAACGGCCTTCTGAACCTAGTAGAGGGTGTAGCAGGCTCCTTCTAACCCATGAGGCTGATAACCACTGATAACACCCATTTAATCAAGCTATAACATTCGAAACAGGTGTGTGCTGCTGGAGCTTAAATGGAAATAGATGATATTAAAGCACATATGATTCAGTGTCTGTCTCTTGTTTCTGTCTGCACTGAATGACAGAATGTAGAGAAAATAATGCATGGAGAGACGCAGAGGAAGGCATTTATAGTTGGAAGCATGTGCACTCATCTCTCCTGTTGTGTGGTCGCATCTGTGACCGAGCTTATGTGTGTTTCTGTGTGTGTGTGTGTGTGTGTGTGTGTGTGTGTGTGTGTGTGTGTGTGTGAGAGAGAGAGAGAGAGAGAGAGGGAGAGAGATTATGCAAAGAGGGAATGAGCACATGAAACAAGGAGGGAGGAAAAGAAAAAGGGGAAAGAGAAATTGGGTCAGTGATCTACAAATCAAAGTATTATGTTAACGTCAAATTACTCCACTCTGTGTACTCCACCACATTGCAGTTTGTTTTCTGTTTATCTCTTTAGATATTCATTTTCTTGTTCAATTGTGTTTTTTTCTCTTAACAGGATTTAATTTTATTTGTGTGCAGCCTTTGCTAAGCCAATCCCTTTCCCCATGTCATCCTCTATATTTTATTTATTTATCTATCTTTTATTGTGTTATTGTCTATTTTTTTTTCATTTCCTCGTTCTTTAATTGCCAAGTCATGACTGAAATATTTTTTTTATAATGTATGCAAGCACACAAGAAAATGACAATAAACTAAATCTTGAAATAACTATTAATGTTTTGTTCAAAATCAGGTTTCTTGATAAAGTATTTTGGCCCCTGCAAGTAATTTGAGTCAGATTCTCAGAAGCGCTCAACGTGTAAGTAGACCTGCAATTTATGATATGATTTTATGAATTATTTTCAGATTATTTGCTCAATTTACCAATGTATCATTTAGCCTTTAAATTAACCATAAAAAGTGAAATGCTGACCTCAATTTCCCAGACCTCAGCATGACATTTACAAAGTGCTTGTTTCTTGTCTAACCAACAGTCTCAAACCCAAAGATATTTAGATTATGATGATATAAAACAGAGAGAAGTGGCAAAGATATTTTTGGGGGCATTTTGCTTATCAAAGTACATATTCATATTTGTGACGATGGAATAATCAATTAATATTTATTAATTAAGTAATAAATTCAGCTCTTATTTGTGAGTTGGTTTAGTAAACATGTATTGCTTATATATGTCACTGTTACTGTAATATACTACAATATCCTGTTTGTTAGTGATTTTTTTTATTACCAACCCTCACTGTAACTCCTCGGTTTTCCACTTCTCCTCCTTCCTCTCTTACTTGTTCAGATGTATGATGTAAAGGCATCTGTGTCTCTGCTCATAATGGCCATGAATTGTCTACTGTCTGTGTACTTTATAGCTGAGAGATGGATAGATGTAGCCGGCTGGGGGGATGGGGTTTTGCAGATCAAGCAAGAGTGCAGAGGACTTGTACTCTCATTGGCTGCTGTAATTGTGTGGATGAGGATGGAGGAGGGGGTTGAGTTGTTGCCGGAGCTCGTAACGGTGATGAGAGTCCCTGTAGCAAAGTCATGTTTCGTGTCAGAGCTGTAAGAGAACACGTCAAGTAATGTGCAGCCGGGACATAAAAGATGGAGGAAGGAGGATATTTCACTGTCCTCTTTCGCTCTCTGTTTCCTTGTTTTTCACCCATCATCTGGTGCTCATATACCTTTTCTGCTGTTCATCCTACAACCGTTTTGGGCCATCTATTTCCATGTTCACTTATTCCGCTTTTCTATTATATTCTCCCTCTGATCTCTTAACATCCTTTTACTTCTCTCCGTCTCCCTTTTCCCCCCTTTTCACACCTGTTTGAAAGCAGTCAGCTCTCTAAGACAAGTGAGAACACAGAAAGCCTTTTATCTGTTTATTCTTTACCCTCTTTCACATCTTACCTTCTTATCTTCTACTCCCTGACACCATCTAGTATACACACATGCATCCACACACATACAGTGAGTCAAATTGAATAAATGTTCTTGACAAGGTTATATAAACAAGGTCAGGGGTTCACTCCCATTGACCATAAAGAACACACACACATCCTCTCTCATCCATCCAAACACATGAGAGGATCCTTCTCTAAAGCTGCTGGGGCAGGTGTTACCAGGTGGGCCATTTACACACACTCAAAGATACAAGAAAGGCTCACTGTATGAGAATACACACACTCTACATTTAGCTCACAGACAAAGGGAACTCTTTTTGAACAATGCAACCTTTAGTAGACACTGCTTTAGGCGTTCACACACACACACACACACACACACACAGACACACACACACACACACACACACACACACACACACACACACACACACACACACACACACACACACACAGTGTGAAAATGGCAGCAGACCAACCCAGAGGCAGTACTTATAATGTTCTCAGAGACTTGCTCAGGTCTCTACTCAGGGCTCTGGCAGGCAGCAGCATGAAATGTGTGCTACCTTGACCTTAGCGCTCAGCTGTCCTGCTGTTGACATTAACACTTGGCACATTTCACAGGTTTTTCCACCATAAAACACATCAGTTGTTGAATCAGTTCAGGAAAATGACCTGCAGGTTTAAATGGTATTTTCTGTGTGTGTGTGTGTGTGTGTGTGTGTGTGTGTGTGTGTGTGTGTGTGTGTGTGTGTGTGTGTGTGTGTGTGTGTGTGTGTGTGTGTGTGTGTGTGTGTGTGTGTGTGTGTGTGTGTGTGTCGCTCATGCTAGAGAAGGAAACATTTGATTTTAGATTTTTAATGGTTTGCATCGCTTGATTTGAGGATAATCATACAATGTATTATTAATATATTAATAATAGGATCCCTACTGACTTTCTGCTCCATTTCTTGTTTTATTAGGCAGTAATTACACATATTTCACATGGCCTATAATGGGTTTTGGTGAAAATAATGTTTTAATTTAATTTAAATAAAGTTTAAATATAAAGAAAAAATTCCCACATCTTACAGCTGATTAGCTTAGTTTAGCACAAACAGGGAAAAACAAGTAGTTTGACTCTGTCCCAAAGCTCACAGTCTGCCTAACAGCACCTTTGAGCTCTGAAACTAATTGACGTAACTCATTTGTTTAATTCATACAAAAACGAAGTGTAAAAATGAAACATAGTGGCTAGGCTAGCTGTTCCCCCTGTTTCCAGTTTCTGTGCTAAGCTAAGCTAATCAGCGGCTAGCTTCATATTTACTGTACAAACATGAGTTACATGGACCTTCTCATCTTATTTTGTGAGAAAGTGAATAAATCTATTTCCCAAAATGTCAAGCTATTCCTTTGAAACGGTAATAGAGTGTCAGTGTGGCCATTTTGAACTTGTGTATGTTGACTGGTGGTTTTGCTGCCACTTCCTCTGTAAACACAAGTAAATGACTGTGCTGGACGAAGCCAACAACAAACAAGCAGCTGTGTTTTAAATGAACTTTTGACTCAAAGGGAACCACAATACAAGATTAAATTGATGCTTTACCTAAACATAGCTTGTGTGGTATTGGACTTTGGGACCAAAACAATAAAACACCCAAACTATGAATTTCACGAAATGCTGTATATTATTTGTTTCTTTTTTGATATTGGTGACTTCTGAGCTGAGGTCATAATGCAGGTCATGAAGACTGTCTCTCCATGCAAGAGAAGTTAATAGAAGTTCATAGATGGTCCTTTAAATTAAATCAAGAATATTGGCATTTAACTACTGTGCTTTTGTTTTATTGATATCCTTAAAGTATTTCTTCGTCATTTATACTATATGTTTTCTTATTTACACACCATGTATGTACACATCTCCTTATTAATGAATCTGACAAAATCTTATCTCCAGGCCCACTTAGAGTGAACACTTTATTTATTTGATTGTAAACTGAGAATGAAGTTCATCCCTCGTGTCTCTTTGTGTCTCTCTGCAGCTTGTCCGGTGGGCTACTTCAAGTCCGTTGCGGGATCCATTCCCTGCTCGGTGTGTCCCTCCAACAGCAGAACCAGCCAGGAGGGATCGAGCGTGTGTGAATGTCGCAGCGGATTTTACCGGGCAGCCAATGATGCCAACTCTTCTGCATGCACAAGTGAGCTTTGTTGGTTTGTTTGTTTATGCTCTCTGGGAAGTGTCTCATTGGTCATTTGTCATCTACTCAGACTGTGAGAACCGAGATGCACATTCAGTGACCTTAATCTTTTTTTGTCACAATTTAATGGAAGTTTAATTCCACCAGCAGAAAAAAACTGTTAAGTATTTAGTTTCTCTGCTCACTTAGCTTAAAATGTGTCATGGCCAAACTTTTCTTTTATAACATTCTTTCCATTACTCAACTTGGTTAAATGTCTCTGCCAGCAGCATCTTCTTTCATATCTTAAACTTTTCAGCAGATGCCTCCATCTAAGTGTCCACCGCTTACATTATGTATGTCAAACCCCTCCCATTCTCTCTATCTTCTCCACAGCTCCTCCATCTGCTCCGGTCTCTCCATCCTGGGAGTATGAGAGCGGGGATGGCGGGGTGTCCATAAGGTGGCGCCCTCCAGTGGAAATGGGAGGCCGCAGCGAAGTGTGGTATGGGGTGGTGTGTCGCATCTGCCCCTCAGCCACCTTCACCAACCCAGCGGCGTGCTCCTGGTGTGGAGAGGGTGTCACCTTCAGCCCTGCCCAGACGAACTTGAAACAAACCAAGGTCACCCTCAACAACCTGCTGACCAGAGTCACGTATCTCATACAGGTACTGTGGACTGTCTGTACTGTCTGTTAAAGGCACACAACACTCTTCGGTTCTCACCTTGTAAATAGTCTAAAACTGTCTATGAGAATTGGTTTTACAGTAAAAGCGTTTTTTTGCACTGTTCTGAGTTAATGTTTGGACTGAATCAATGGGTACAGTTGGAAGCTTTTTTTTTTTTGTTCAGTTGGAAGAACTTTTCTGTGAATGGTGAAACATTTCAAAGATTTGCAACACTGTAGAATGCTCCTTTTAGAAGTCCTTGTGAAATAAGTGTCTATTTATTGGGCTCAGCACCTGGACAAAAAAGTGTTTTACACACTGATTGCTGTGTAACTGTGATTTCCTGGAGCCACAGATGAGGCAGGTCCTCTGCTGTAATATTCCATAAGCTCCACATCAGCAAATACACTGTCGCATTTATTATTTAGCTTGGGGAAACTCAACTAAATCATAGCTTATTTTTTATTCATAATGGGCAGATATTTCCCATTTACTGGTGTTTGTTGACTGGCCAGCAACTGCATGTGTCAGGCTTTGTTCCTCAAACACATAAAAGTAAATAGAAAAAAGCTTTGTATGTCACGTCTGTGTGTTCTTCTTATTGACAGGTGCAAGCCATGAATGAGGTGTCAGCTTTGAGTCCTTTTCCAGCTCGATACACAAGCATCAATTTCACTACGAGCCAGTCAGGTGAGCACATAACAAAGAGAGGATGAAAAAGATGAGATGAAAGAGAAGAGATGCTCTGATGATGATGTTTGTGGTGTAGATACTGTATTGTATGTGTATGTCTGAAGATTCTCTCTCTCTCTCTCTCTCTCTCTCTCTCTCTTCTGTCTGTCTCTCTCTCTATTCCATCTTTCTTGCTCCTGCTCTCTGGACAGGAGGTTGCTCGAGGTTACAATATCCTGTCAGGTCCCATTATAGTCACTGTGGAGAAAGAAAGGGAGAACTGAGAGATGGGAAGACAAAAAGACAGACAGAAAAAAAGATTAAAGTAGATGAGTGGGAATAAGACAGGAGAATGGGGCATTGTTCAGATGATGAGATTTTCCAAGAAACTGATCAAGATTGATTAAAAGTCTCCACGAACCTAAATTATCTAATACCTTCTTTTATCTGCTCTCAGAGGTTGATTAAATGAAATAGCCATGGAATGGAATGCCAGAAATGTCCCTTTAAGTGGTCTGGCCAGCCAGCACAGTGACTGCAACTAGATCCGGCTTGGCGCTCCATAAAAACTCCACTTTCATGCACTAAATATCCTCTACAAGTTCTGTAACACTGCCCCCTTCTGGTCACCATCACTTCAACACAACTCTACTGTTTTATTGTTGTGGGATGATGGGGTTAACTGATCGATCATCATATTTCTTAGGGGAACTTTATTCCAGCTCATACATCAGTCACCTGTTCTCTCCCACAGTTCCCAGCACAGTTCCTATGATGCACCAGCTGAGCAGAGCCCCAGACTCCATCACGCTCTCGTGGCCTCAGCCCGACAGGCCCAATGGAGACATCCTGGAGTACCAGCTTAGATACTATGACAAGGTACACTCAGTGAATAGTCGCACACATACATGCAAACAAGCAGCACAACCGTCCAAACTGGCACACAAGAGTCACCACAAAGTGTCCTCCTTCTGTGTCCCTCAGGGTTCAGATGAGGACAGTGCAGCAAGTGTGTACAGTGAGACCAACACGGTGACCGTCAACTCTCTGATCCCTGGCTCCATCTACGCCTTCCAGATCAGAGCTCGGAATGAACGGGGCTACGGCCCCTACAGCAAGACCATCTACTTCAACACGCTGCCTCTGGGTACAACACTCACTTACAGTAATACCAGGGACACTAGTAGCAGGCCTTAATAATGTAATAAAAAAGGACAAAAAAGGCTAATTTATGAGAGTAAAATGACAGATAAATATTATTAGAACATTGTAATCAACTAGTTATTGAGAGATACAGCCGGAAGGAGTAGTAATAGACAGTTTACTACTGAAGAAGTGATGTTGACCACCTCGGTATTAACATGGCAACTAACTCTTTCTTTTCCAACGATGTTCTCTAAAGTTGACCAAGCTCTTTTATTACAAAGCTTCCTGAGTTCAATTGAATCTACTTTAATTCACCAGGGATAATCTTTATAGGAAGTCCTCAGAGATTACTTTACAAGTAAAATCAAAACTGTGGGCTATTCTGTAATTGGGTGTGATATTCAATCCAGATTCTACTGTAAGTGAAAATAAAATGGCTGGTTTTAAAGTGTACTCATTAAAGAACAAACACATAAAAAAATATACTAAGTTACAGTAACGACTTGTAATTTTCCAGCTCTGGAAACCGTAAAAGACAAAAACACTGTCTCAATGACACATCAACAGCTCATGTGTTTTCTCACGTTCTCCCCCACAGAGGAACATTCACAGCAAATCCAGAATCGACTTCCTCTGCTGGTTGGGTCAGTGATGGGCGGTGCAGCATTTCTCCTGGTGGTGGCAGCGATTGTGGTCGTGGTAGTATTTCGCAGGTAGGTTGTCGATCCATTCACATGATCAGACTTATGATCTGATTTTTTTTTTAATCACGAGCACATTCCTGCATTTTCTTTGCTTTTTGATGGCAGTAAGCGGAGGGAGAGTCCGTACAGCGACAGACTGCAGAGGTACATCAGTAACCGAGGTGAGCATTAGCATATTTAATTTAATGTAATTTAGTTTAAATTCATTATTTCTTTTAAAGCAAGACATTTTCTTAGTGCAAAAGGTCACCTATTATAACAACATTGTTTATGATTTGGAGGCATAGTGCATAATTAAGCTCGGTTACTAACAATGTTTTGGTTTTTATTTGGTTTCTTTTAGTTTGTTTAACACATATTCCAACCAGTGGATGTTTTATACATGTAAAATAATTCATTACGTCTGTGTATCTTTTGTAGTGTAGTGTAGTCTCACAGATCATTCCTAGTATCAGGACAATACATGTTCTAAATGTGGAAAGTAATGGGATAAAAAGTCAGAGTTAGGTCTAAAGTCATGCCTTTATATTCCAGGTGGAGTTAAGTATTATGTGGACCCATCCACATATGAGGACCCCAGTGAGGCTGTCAAAGAGTTTGCCCGTGAGATAGATCCCACTCATCTTAAGATTGAAGAGGTGATTGGTGCAGGTAGGCCTGTTTCTCTCTTTTCTCCTCTGCAGCGCAGTTAAGGAAGGTCTGGCAATGCGAGACTGTGTGATAAGTATCAACACAGTGTAATCTGTTCCACCTCCTCTCTTCTCCAGCCCAGTTTGGGGAGGTTTCTCGGGGCCGCTACCGTCCGCTGGGTCGAAGGGAGGTGCTGGTAGCCGTGAAGACTCTACGCTGGGGGGCGTCTGACAGAGAGAAGGGCATGTTCCTCAGTGAAGCAGGGGTCATGGGACAGTTTGACCACCCCAACGTGCTGAAGTTGGAGGGTGTGATCACTCGTACCCCCCCTGAGAGGATCATCACTGAGTTCATGGAGAACGGGCCCTTGGACGCCTTCCTCCGGGTGAGACCACAACACCCTGTCTCCATCTTTGACATTTTGTTAGTACTGCACACGTTTCACTCCACTATAAAGCAAAACAATCTCCTCCTCTCCTCTCCCATTATTCTGTGCTCTGCCTCCATCCTGCCCTCCTAACTCTTTCAGGAGAACGAGGGCCAGTTCAGTGTCCTCCAGCTTATCGGGATGCTCAGAGGAGTTGGTGCAGGGATGCGTTACCTCTCCGAGAGAAACTTTGTCCACCGGGACCTGGCGGCTAGGAACGTGTTGGTCAACTCCAACCTGGTCTGTAAAGTGTCTGACTTTGGCCTGTCCCGGCTCATGAGGGGCCTGGACCACAACATACCTACATACACTGCCTCACTGGTACGAATTGGAAAATGTTGTGGTTTTCAATGGTCCTGATTTGTGGTTCCAATGTAACATAATTCACTAATTCATCCTCCATCAGGGCAGTAAGATTCCTGTGAGGTGGACGGCACCAGAAGCCTTTCAGCATCGCAAGTTCAGCTCAGCGAGTGACGCCTGGAGCTTCGGCATACTTATGTGGGAAGTGATGTCATATGGAGAGCGTCCATACTGGGACATGAGCAATCAAGAAGTGAGTATTTAGGAGAATGTTGCCTGAGCAAAGGAAGTCATAATCAATTAGTAATGGAAATGCACTCAAATCCTTTGCCTAAGTGCGAGTTTAACTGCTACAGTGTAATGACATGCCATTAGAAGTCCTGGGGCGCCCTGGTGGCACCAACCATGAGCCGCAACGTCCGCTGTTTGCATTCAGCCAGAGACCTCTGCTGCATGTCGTTCCGATCCGTCTCTCCCCTCATTTTCTTTCAGCTGTTGGCATTAAGGCATTAAGATACCCCAAAAATAATGAAAAAACTAGAAGTCCTGTATTCGATATCACTTAAGCTGAGGTAAAAGTAAAGAAGTATTTAAAGTTATTGTTACATTATTCATAATAAATATTTTTATATTATAACAGCTCGAGTGGTACAATTTACTGCTTTTATATGTTGGGGATAGTGTTCAAAGCCCAATCAGGCAATGATTAAATAATAAAAATACAAAGTAAGATTACAAATATACAAACAGTTGTATATAATGAAAATTAAAATAAAAAATAAACTATATTTTACAATAATTCAATATTTTTTTAGAGGTCAACTCATTCCTATCTGTCCCACTGGCTGTTTTATGTTAAGTATGTGTTATGAGCAGCCACAGCCCTTATATTAACAAAGTAAACTATAATATTTTCCTTTTTTAGTGGAATAAAAGTGTAATGTCTTAAAACATGGGACTACTAGTACCAGTGCATAGAAGTTAGACAGCTACTTAAATAAATGTACTTCACCACCATCCCCCTCTTGATTTAACAGATACATTTAAGTGGTGACAAAATGCCAAGCAGCTGGAATTTGCATAATTTTCTCTTAGTCCCTCTTCACAAGCCCTCAGTGGTCTGTGACCTTTTATGTAAAGCAATTACACAAGACTCCTCATACCATCTGCTCATGTCTAATGTCTCGCTCACTGTCTCTGCAGGTGATGAAGGCAGTCGCAGACCAGTATCGTCTCCCTGCCCCCCACAACTGCCCCTCCGCCCTCCACTCTCTGATGCTTCAGTGCTGGCAGGCTGATCGAGGGGACCGGCCAGGCTTCGACACACTCCTGTCCTCCTTGGATCGCCTCATCAGGCACCCTGCCTCCCTCAAGGTGGAGCCAACTCGGTGAGACACCAGCTTCTGGCAAAACATATCAGAGGCAGCGGGTGATGAAACAATCTGCTGTATTTATGGACCCTCATGCTCTCACTTGTGACATTTTCCCCCTTTACAGAAGCTGCTCTCAGCCCCTGCTGAGCCCCACGCCCACAGACTTAACGTCAGTGGCAACAGTCAGTGATTGGCTGAAGGCGCTGAGGATGGAGCAATACCAGGATGAGTTTGATCAGGCAAACCTGGACACATTAGACAGAGTCAGCATGCTCAACATGGAGTGAGTATAGATGGTTATTACTGTAATGTAGAGTTTATGTTACTGCCCGCCATTTCCCAAAGCATATCTAAAGCTAGATGTCCTACCTTTTAGGCAGCCTTTTGTTTTCATCAAGGTTTGTTTTAAACATTTACATAATTTGTGAATGAACACTTTTGGGCAGTGTTTAAATCATGCATGTCAGTTTCCTGGAAGCTACAACCAAGAATGACTTTCTTATCACTGTTTGAAACTGTATTACCATGCCAACAACAATTTAAAGCAGACTACAGTAGTAGCACTAATGTGAAGTATAAACAATTTGTATATGTCTAAAGGCAGTTTTCATGACAGCTGAGCAAACTCTCTGATCTGTTTTCAAGGTCACGAGGGAATTTTCATGCTCAACACTTTGTATATTTTTACAAACTGAGTAAAAGCTGAGCTGAAATGTTCATTTTTGACCTTGGAAACAGAAACTTAACAAGAAGATTCTCAACACAGGGTCCACTTACTCTGTGTTTCCGAAGCTTACAGCCACATCTTTTGGCCTTCCTTATCATGTAGATGGTTTAGTTGTTATCAGGTGACCAAGGTACGGACATTTGTTCACGTTCATGTATCATTCATATCAGTATATGGGGGCAGATTGAAATCCCTGTCTCTGTTTAAGGATCTTTGGCTTTTGATATGTATGGCCATCTTGACATTTCTTTGGATTATTTTTAATAAATTGTGTCTTAGTTTTACTCATAGACTGTTAATATTAATGGACAAAGCATCTGGTTCAGCGAAGTGCTGCACATGCGGAAGTGCCTCAAACCTGCATTCTGTCTGAATTCTAGCAGGGGACGACACGTGCAAAGGAGGTCGGTTTCTGTAGAAGTCTATGAGAAAGTGACCCAAATCTCACTTGATTTATTGCCTCAGTAAACATTTTCATAATGAGTTTATGGTCTCAATCGCTAGTTTTAAGTATTCTGCAATACAGAATGATGTTCACTTTTTTTTAATTATGGTCTTGTTGATTTTAAAATCAGCGATAAAGCAGGGGGTGTTTTAGGGCGTGGCTATGATGTGACTGCCAGTCAAAGTGTGTAACTTAACATAGAGTGTAAGGGCTCCTCCCTCACTCCTCCCTCTGTCTAAAATTGTCACATCCGCAAACCAGGATGGCTGCGCACGTAACGGCAAACTCAACGACGGATAGCAGATCTCCACAAACCAATGGGTGACATCACACATGCTCTGTCCATTAATATACAGTCTGGTTTTACTTAATAAAGCTTAGTGCGTAACGTTTTTATAATAATGAACGTCCGTTACATTCAAGCCATTGCCAGATGAGTTGCTACAAAGCTAATTAAGACTATCAGCTTCACAAAACTCCCTCTGTATTTTTCAGCATGGCTGTGTTTAGAAATCGGTGTCGTCCTGAGCGAAGATAATTACCTCTTCTGAAGAGTTCATTCTGTTTTTTTAATCCTCCGTGCCCTCCTTGGCTACTTAGCAACTGTGTGGAGGAGGGGTGGGGGTGGGGGTGGTGCGCAATCACGGAAGGCATGCGTCATGTAGACAGAATTGTTATTACTTAGAATTCCTCATGGGGGCGACAGAAACAACGCACTATAGCTTTAAATTACTTTGATAAGTAGGTAGGTGAAACTCTATGGGCCCTATTTTAACGATCTGAAATGCAAGTATCAAACGAAAACGCAAGTAGCTTTGTGGGCGGATCTCGGGCTCTGTTGCTATTATACATAAATGAGTCTTGCGCCCAATGCAAATCTAAAATGGGTTGGTCTGTAAGTAGCTAGGTGTGGTTTGGGCGTAACGGGCAATAAACCAATCAGAGCGTCATCTCACATTCCCTTTAAGAACAGGCGCGCTTGTTCCATGGCGGATTGCTATTATGACAGTGGATTTGCCTGGCGCACGCCAGCGGGAGCTGTCCAGGATGCGGCAAAGTAATAAATGGCCATCTTGAGCGGGGGGCAATGTTGCGGCGGCCTCTTGGGCGCATCTCCTCAAGTCTGGAGAGGATTGCTGCAGCCATGGTGCGTGGACCTCCAAACGCACCACCTGCTCCTGTTGTGCCCCTTCCTCCTAGCCCCCCACTCCATCTCCGTCCACCCGCTCCCCCAGGAGCACATCGAGCATTGCCACTCCCGGACCCTCAAGTGTCCAATCCCACCGTAGTTCAACATCACGTCTCCTTAAGTCCTCTAATATTTCCTCATTTATGTCAACACATCCATGATTCATGGAAATGTTGTGTAAAACACAACAAGCTACAAAGAATGCTGCGACTTTTTGAGGACTGTACTGTGAAGTGCCTCCTGACCTATCCAAACACCTGAAGCGCATTTTCAGTAATATTCTTCCTTGTAATTATGTATGGTTTGCAAAAATGGGAACTGCTGCATCCGTGTAGATGAGAGGAGCAAAGTGTATGCGCGTTGTGCACACGCTATGGCCAAGCATGCGCCCCTAAAATAGCATCTGAATAACGTACCACTGACTTTAGACTAGGTTTTTCCTGGTCAGTGGCAGAATTGTTTTCTGAAATTGCAAAATAGCACCAGGGAACGTTTGCGCCGGAACACGCCTCCTCTTTTCGCTGAACCACCCCCGGGAGCGCAAGTTCATTCCCTAATTTACCGACGTGCGTCTATGGAGGGAAAAGTCTGCTGTGCGTCGGGTGCAAAATAGGAATGATACATGCGTCGGTGTACAAAGTCAATTGCGCTGGGTGCAAGATAGGGCCCTATGTGTATGTCACTTTTAAAAGGCTAATAGTAGGAAAATAAATAAATTGGATTTCAATAAAATAAATAAATAAAGAGAAACCAGAGTATTAAAGAGAAGCTTTAAGAGAAATGAGTTAAGTGTCAATAAAATACCTGAGCTACCACAGGCTTTTATGGACTAACATATGTAAACCCACCAGTACTGTCCTTTTCGGTATCACGTAGGTCAAACAACAAGCTCAGGTGTTGAACTAAACTCCCCGGTTCATCTGCTCTCTCCTTCAGTGATGTCCAAAATCTTGGGGTGAACCTGCTGGGGCACCAGAGGAAGATCGTCAGTGCAGCCCAGCAGCTCAGAGCCTATCTGACGCAGGGGCAGGTGGAGGTGTGAAATCCACCCGCAGAACAACCTGTGCCATGGATTTCTGCGGTTTTCACATTCCTCTGCTTGTTGTGTCTGGTTTTATTCATTTTGATGGAGCACATTTTAAGCCAAAACAAAAAGAGAATCAGCTTTTGTTCGAGGAAAAACATTGAGTGCCACTCTGTGTATTCTTCTAAACTTCAACCGACACTACAACCAGAAGGATCAGACTTTCTGCCAGTCACTCACGTCACGACTAACAACAGAGGAGGGATGCACTATGGGAGCTGCATTTCAGGTCAAAGTGAAGTTAGGGTGTTGCTGAGGAGGAGGACTTTAAAGATTCCTCAATGTTTTTCACTAGATTTCACTTTATTGTTGTCTACCTTCTTCTCTCCTCACTGATCTCAATCCTACCTCTCACCTTCTCTTCCCCTGAAACTTTTCAATTTCCCCACCCTCATTGGTACAAAATAAACTATAAAAATGTTTTTTGTTAACATACTTATGGAG
The DNA here is from genome assembly GCA_023631565.1 of Gymnocephalus cernua. Classification (NCBI taxonomy): domain Eukaryota; kingdom Metazoa; phylum Chordata; class Actinopteri; order Perciformes; family Percidae; genus Gymnocephalus; species Gymnocephalus cernua. Next base: position 30,654,708 of record CM042429.1, read on the forward strand.
ATCTCTCCACACAAAGAATTGCGTGAAGACAATCAAAGCCTTTTTCTATTTTTTGTTTTAGTTGTTTGTAAAGCATGTAAAGTCTCACTTCGTCTCTACTTACATAAAACACCAAATGCTGAGAAACTGTTAGCAAAAAAAGGAAACGGTGAACTACCTAGCAGCCCATGGTATGCCTGATAAGGTATTGCCATTAGCTTTCAGAAAAATGTACAGTTTGTTCAATTGTTCCAACAAAAGAATATAAACCACCAGACCAAAATCAGTACTGCAAACCCCAAGGTGAGATATGAATCACTGCCATGAAATTGTATAAACAAAACAAAATAAAATGCCATGTGTTTCCCTCTTTTAAAGACATATCCAGGGTTTGAGAGCAACTCAGTTTGTAAAACTCACTCTCACTCTCATGTCTCTCAGCGACTCACTCTCACTCCCATGTCTCTCAGCGACAACAGAGCTCATGTACTGTAAAACTACGATGAAGACAGAACTGAACAGCACCCACCTTGTGTGTACATTTCACACTTCACCTTTTTTTTGTTAAATTGCTAGAGTAAAGACACTGAGTCATTGAAGCGTTGTGAATGTGTGAAATGGGAAAGACGGACAAAATCGGATCTGATTTACACTTGAAGGAAGGAGGGGAAATGCTTTGTAAGTATGTACCTGTGTGTCTGGGCTGTACATGACGCTGTGTGTGTGTGTGTGTGTGTGTGTGTGTGTGTGTGTGTGTGTGTGTGTGTGTGTGTGTGTGTGTGTGTGTGTGTGTGTGTGTGTGTGTGTGTGTGTGTGTGTGTGTGTGCGTGCGTGCGTGCGTGCGTGCGTGCGTGCGTGCGCATGCGTGTGCGTGTGTGGTGCATGTGTGTGTTTGAGACAAGTGTCAGGCTGCACACATTAACTGTGTTTACTTGTATGAGTCTTCACCACTATTCCATAATTGTGAAAATTTGTAAAATAAATGATATGATTTTATTTAATATGTTGCTATTTTCTTCTTATTTTGTGTGTTATCTACCCTAATCAAATCTTATTGTTTTACCAGGCACTCGAGTTAAGAAAAAAAGAAGATAATATTCCAGTTGGTATTTGGGAGGAAATTTATGAAAGAGAAAATCATGAAAACAAGCTGTAATGTAGTAAAGGTGTACAAGTTAGTCCCATCATGTAGCAACAAAGGCCCACACACTGACAAAAAAAACCTTATTTACATTTAGATACAATTGTATTACATTTCAAAAAGGTAAACAAGAGTCAACAGCCATGCTAGCAGCTCTGTCAGGATGTACTTTCTGTAGACAGCAGTGTTTTAAGCTAAATGCTAATGTTGGCATACTAACATGCTTGTCACTATCGCCTTATGAATCCCATTACTTTTCTTGACATGAGTGGTTAGGCAGATGGGTGAGGTTAGGCATTGATCTTGAGTGGTTATGGTTAGGATAGTCTGGATCGACGGAAGTACATTTCCAGGATAATTGCCTGCTGCTCACCTTCCGCTCTCTGTGTTGCTGTTCTCAAAATCCCTTCGCTTTGGGAAACAACAACAAACTTTGAGCAAGCAAGCTACACGCTGAAAACATTTTTTCAAGTTTTAAAGAAAATTTGGATCGTGCAATAAGGCAGGTCTGCTTGGTTCTTTCGGGGAATGTTTGTAAAGATTTACATATTCACTATCTAACTGGGACGTTTTGTGACCGATACAAGAGGATTGCTATGGACAAAGTACACACGTACACACAACAGTTTAGTTAAAGTTAACAGTTACATTTAATATTGTATGTGGCATTTCTCAGTTCCTTCCTGAGACTATTCTGCAGAGCTTCCGGCGCTGCAGCAGGAGTTTAGCACCACCCAAAACGACTGTCACAGTCGCATTTTTATAAACTTTAAAGAAATGCAAACAACCCAGGGCATTTTTTTTCGTCTATCCCAGAATGTATGTGTGGTGTAGCGAGACTTTAGCTGACGCCACAGCGCTGTGGAGATAGGTCTGGCAATGCGAGACTACGCATCAGAGTAGTACCCAATCCATACTGGAAACCTGTTACGTACCGGAAAAGTGGACTATCCGGACCATGTCCATTCGAGGTCAAGGCCTAACCTCAACCATCTTTGCACATGCGTTGAACAAATTGGGTTTGAAAATTCGGGCCGTAATAATGCTCACAATGATCATGCTCACCTGCTGATGTTTAGCAGGTATAATGTTTATCATGTTCACCATCTTAGTTTAGTGTGTTAGCATGCTAACATTTGCTAATGGCAATAAATGTTGAGATGTGTAAGTCTGGACCAAAGTGGTGCTCTCAGATGCAAAAAAAAATAATGATTTTTTTTTTGTTGCTTATCTAACGTTAAGTAGAAAATATAGAAGAAAGGTTTTATTGGACGAGAGTCAGCACAACTTGCATTCACATTTTCAACACTTAATGAAAAGAAACTTATTGTTGCATTTTTTAATAACATATGTCTCGTGGCCTAATAGGTTGGTGCTTAAATATACACAACAAATGAACAGACAATGCACATACTGTATATACTGTAATGTTTAATTAACAGGTTCATGTGGTTCAAGCCATAAATTCATGCAAGGCCATTTAATTAAGCTATTATTCATCCATGCTACCTTATTATATATATGGAGAAGCAGTGTACTTGAGAAATATATAAGCTTTAATGCAGCTACAAAATAAATAACAATATATTCACCTTGATGTACTGATATCTCACCTTCACCATGTTAAAGAGTACACTCTGTGTTATTCAGGTTCCACAGATCAGCAGGTTTGAGTAAAATCTGAGTTTGGGATCTGCTGGGATCAGCAGCAGGCCAAGAACAGAAACCGGCTTCCCACATGTCCCGCTGTTGCTGATATCACAGCAGATCTGGACTGATAGCAATACCGCTTACACATTATTCTGCCAGTCCGATGCAGCTGGCACTGTGTTGTATTTTACTGTATCTAACTGTAGTGTAGTAACTGGTCTTCATATTGTCTCAATGTGAGACTGCTGCATCATTTTTACAAAGGCATGCTGAGTGGCCAAATATTGTTCAAACCCACAACTTTATTTTAAATTGTAGTCCAGATTGTGAAGTTTCCAAACACAGAAAATATCCAGTTATTGAAAGTAAGCAAATACATCTACTAGTAGTATTGTACAGTACTACTTACGTACAATGCTGAGGTACTTTTTTAGAAACAAGTTGGTTTATATAGAGCAGGGGTCTTCAACGTGTTTTAAGCCAAGGACCCCTCAACTGAAAGAGAAACAGAGCAGGGACCCCCTACTACATATATTGTATAAAATCTAGTTGTAAAATAAACTGGGCCTACAATAACGTGTAGGGCGCCCTAAAGCCTTTACACATACATTTTTAGTGCATAGAATACTAAGCTATTCAAATAGCTTAATAATTGTTGTAATACATACATGAGTCACAGTGAATCCTTAGGATGAACACTGTCTGTGGATGGCTACCTTAGTGACTACCTTACCTGTAGGCCAGTTAGCAGTTGGGATTTATATTTGCTAATAATATTTTGGATTAATGTTAAGACTTTTTAATTTTTGAACAATAATTTGGAGGCCACCCTGCATTGACTCTGAGGACCCCCTAGACCCCCTACTCCCTGATATAGATAACTGGTTGAAATATTCCTATTACACTGGCAGATTTTTTTATTTAACTTTTTTGGACTCAATTCCGGATCTGAATGTTTCTTTTATCACTGGGAATATCCAATGCTGAATTATAGAGAATTAAGAGAATAATCTTCCATTTGATGTCATTGTGCGGTCAGAAAAATAATGGCAATAGAGAAAGATTGAGAGCATGGAAAGTTTAGGGCTTAAGTTAAAGTTTGTGTTAGAGAAATAGCTAACGTTATATTTATGATGACTGCATGTTGAACCTCTTGAAAATATGTTGTGTGTGATGCTTTTGTTTTAATAATGATAATTGAGCTCTATTGTGTTAAGTCACTCTCAGGATCTGCCATACATGTACCAGAGATGTCTGTAATAATTGTTTGCTGTGGTGTCCTAACGCAAATTAACAAAGTGTTGTGAAAGAACTGCTGGTACGTATGTCCAAAAACAGTAGACATGCAAACCACAAAATCATGTTTTTATGGTGTTATTGTTTCTTTATAAAGACATTCGCAGAGTGGAAACCACCGGTCTTTAAGACACTACTTAAAGATGGTGCTCTCCGTTTGGTAAACAGCTATTATCTTCACAATACTAAATGACGGCCACATCGCCAACCATTATCAGGGCCTCCTATGGAGTCTTCCTAAACCCTGTTTATCCTGTGGTCAACCACCATTTATTAGTCATGACCCATAAATAGTGCAGCAAAACACCTGCAACACTACATCAGATAACCAGAGATGTTGTAAAAGTTGACTGATTCAGCAGTTTACAAATAATTGTGTGGAAATGAAATCTGTGATTTGGGTTCAGTCGGATGATTTTTTTTGCCAAATGAACTCTCCTGGAATAAAGACAGATAATTTCACAAAATGAAATATATCATATAGCTTTGTTTTCTACATTGAGAGGTAAAGTGACATGATGTTTCTAGCTTCCAAATGATCATTATGGTCTTTGTAATGTGGCAATTACCTTGTTTGTGATCATTCCTGTTGACACGTCAATGGTGCTTAACATGTTAAATCATTGTGAATGAAACTAGTTTGTGTTAGTACAAGATGTTGGAAAATCAGACATAATGACCATAAATTAATCCACGAAATAATCCCAGTTTTACCTGGGGAAATCGGCCCACTAATAGAAGTAAAAGAAATAATGCAGCCTGGACAATTGTGCTGATGCCTTAATATTATGTTTAAGTTACACACCCGGGTTCAGACATACAAACTTGCAATTTTCAAACAGGTTTCCTTTAATGGTTCACTAGAAAAAATGACACCAATGTGTTTATTGTCATGATGTTGCCCACTTGTCATAGTGGCCATGCAGGTTTTGGTGGTAGTTGGTGGAATGCAGATGCCTGGTGATAACAGGGAGATATACTGGGATTAGGAACTGGACCATTGTCACTTCACTTTTAAGGTGACAGAATACAGCCAATCATTTCAGATCGGCATAAAGTGATTTGAACCTTAAAGTGCAACTTTCCCTGACCTGCGGTGAAAGTCTACCTGCTCATTACCACCTCACTCTCTCTGTCTTACCTGTCCGCTGTTCACTCATCCTCCCTCTCCACCCATTCATTCTCAAGCCCTCCACATGTCTCCGCCCTCCTTGCTGAGGTCATATATAACCCAGCAAGGGTTTTCACTTCTCCTCAGGGACATTTTACAGGTGTTGTCTCCAACTTTGACAGAGTGTTATGACTGAGGATTTCAAGAAGTTGAGGAGCAGCACTTGAATTGTTTAAGGGTGAGATTGAGACACTTTCTTATTTGTTTTATTGTACTTTATTTTGAAAACTTTATAAAATAGTCCATGTTAAGGCCTTTATGAAGCCTGTCTGATTCTACGCTTTGTTTCATTGGTATGTTTTTTTAATTCACTGCTTCTCACTCTTTCATTTGTCTCTTCCAGTCAAACATCAAGTGCCAATGTCTCCATCTCTGGCCAGATCTGCTCCGAGCGAGCTCAACCATTGGTGGAGCCAGCTGAGGTTTCGTCTTCAAAACAAGAAAGGATGGAACGAGATGTTGGATGAGACGTTTCTGCTCCACACAAAATAGTAAGAAACTAATTTTTCACTGCTTCCAACAATGAATTAGATTGTGTCTAAATTAATGACATGCAGGTGTAAAGCCTAGTCTGTTTAAATGTAATACATGTGTTGTTGTTGTCTGTCCCTCAGCATAAATGACATTCCTCTCTTCTATGAGGCTAAAAATAACAGTGTTGGTTCCATCAAGAAACTGCTGAGTTGTGCGTCCACTAATATCTTTGAGAGAGGTAAGGCCCTTTGCTGTGAACTGTGAATGTTGTTATTTCAGAGTATAGTGCAGTATCAGTTGTAATGTGTAAAATTGTAATCCTCTCACTCAGGGGCTCTTGGGGAGACAGCGCTTCACATTGCTGTGATGGCTGATAACCTGGAAGCTGCCATGGCTCTGATGGACGGAGCTCCTGAACTCATCAACGAGCCTATGACATCTGAGCTCTTCCAAGGTTGACACACAGAAACTTACAGACAGAAACAAGCACAAACACACATCATGTGGTACGTTTTAGTGTACGTATTCACATGTAAACTTATCAGCTTTATGGTAACTAAGAAAATGAGGTAGACTTTATCAGACAGTATAAGATATAAAATATTTAAGATGAAAGAGGGAGAGTTTAACCAATTCAGTTTCTTGTGTTTTGTACTACATCATTTCAAATATGGATGTATTGCTCATGTTGTTTTCTCAGAATACAAGGGCTTCTTAAATCTTAAAATGAAGAAAACTTTCATGTAAATGGTTGAATTTAAGATTTATGATAGATTATATACATGTGAAGTTTAGGTTCCTGTCAAAAAAAAAAACATTTACAAAAGGCATTTATTAAGATTCTGAAGGTGGCCAAAAATGTTGTTTTTGTTTTTAATTGACAGCGAATATGGGCATTTGACAGCATTACAGCAAACATATCCTTTACACAAAGCAGTTATTACTCAACTTTTACTCCAGTCAAACCACTTTCTCACTTCGTATGACTCAACGTTTTAACACCTAAAATGTGGATTTGACCACTGGTTACAGCTTAGTAAGATCACAAATTTAGCTCAAACGGGACTATTAACAGAGACACGAATGGTTTTAATGTGAGCCTCACTTACACAACAGGTGTAATTAATAATAGTTCATTTACAGTGGGCTGATTTACACTGCTCTCCCTACTCTGTCTCAGGTGTAACTCCTCTCCACATCGCTGTGGTGAATCAGAACATCAATCTGGTTCATCATCTGATCAGTCGTGGGGGTGACGTGGCTACTCCTCGAGTCACCGGTCTGTACTTCAGGAAGAGGATAGGAGGACTCATATACTGTGGTAAATCAGCATGCTTACTGTAAAATTGGGTAATGGGGTGGCTTTAGCCACAATGAACCCCACATTTCTTCTAATGAATGTGTATGCAAAAATGTATGTGTTTATGCGAAGTGATACAAAAACAGATGGTGTTTTTCACCATTTGGTATTTGGTCAACAGGTGAGCACATCCTGTCTTTTGCTGCGTGTGCTGGGAACGAGGACATTATCTCCATGGTGATCGATGCAGGGGCCAGCACCAGAGGCCAGGATTACCGTGGTATGAAATACATCCTCTTGTAGGAGAGTTGGAGAAGAGTACAGCCTTATTTTACATCTGTCTTGATATTTTGATTATTAATGACCTTCTGTTTTCTCTTCTTGTTCCTTTTCTACACTCTTTTTTTATTCCCCTGTTTTTCTGTTTAGGTAACACAGCGCTTCACATTTTGGTTCTGCAGCCCAACAAGACGATTGCGTGCCAGGCCATTGACCTGATTATGGCACGCGATGCGGAGCTGGACCAGTCAGTGCCACTCGACATGGTGCCCAACAACCGAGGCCTTACACCTTTAAAACTGGCTGCTAAAGAGGGAAACATCGTGGTGAGTGAAGCCCTGTGGGGGTGAGGGGGGGGGAGTGTGGGGGGGGGGGGGGCTCACAGTGTGAAATCCAAACATGAAAGGTGGAGCAGATTATTTCACTAATCCTATCCTCACTGCCGAGTTTCCCTCTGTCTCTTTCAGGCGTTTCACCACCTGGTTAATAAAAGGCGTGTAGTCCAGTGGAGTCTGGGCCCCCTGACCTCTAACCTGTATGACCTGACGGAGATAGATTCATGGGCCGACGACATGTCAGTGCTGGAGCTCATTGTGGGCGGTCATAAGAGAGAGGTACAATACAAGATGCACTGTATTTTGGTGAAATCACTGACTGTTTGGACAGAACTGATGAATGATGTTGATGCAGAAAAGAAATTAAAAGCTGATTTTGTTTTGTTCTCCAGGCAAGAAGGATACTGGAGTTGACTCCTGTGAGGCAGCTGGTCAGTCTGAAGTGGAACATGTATGGAAAACATTACTTCAGGTAAAGTTTGATATCTGTAGTCAAATATCTGAACCGTACAAATGTCCAGTCTTTTAACAGTGTTTTTATTTCTTTGTCTTTTCTTTGTTTTTATTTCCTCTTTTCCTGTGTCAGGCTGCTGCTGTTACTGTATCTCCTGTACATCGGGACCTTCACACTGTGTTGTGTATTTCGCCCTCTGAAGGACGCTCCGGAGAACTACACACAGTCAGAAATGGACAAAACCATCCGGGTCCAGAAAACATTTCATGTGTGTAAATTAGACATTTTAGTGTGACCACATAAAACTATTTTTTGTAATATATATACAGGACAATAAACAGTGGTGGAATGTAACTAAGTACATTTACTTAACTAAATACATAATACTTTAGTACTATTATGTACTTTTTACTTTACTATATTTATTTCACAGCTATATATATATATATATATATATATATATATATATATATATATATTATATATATATATATATATATATATATATATATATATATATATGTATATATATATATATATATATATATATGTATATATATATATATATATATATATATATATATATACTATAAACTACAAAAACTCTACTTTAGCTCATAGTTGGACCGTATCTGTTCATAATACTGTGCATGTGTAAATGTCAAACTGTGCACCTGCATATGACATGTAGTCTAATAATAATATGCTTTTAATATTAGTACATCTATATTTCCTCTCTCCATGACTCAGGAGAGTTATATGACACATGAGGACAACCTGCGGTTGGTGGGTGAGATCATCAGCATCCTGGGAGCATTTGTCATCCTGTTGCTAGAGGTAAGTTTATGAAACATGCTTTATCTTCATACATACTGTTTATATGTACATTGCACTGCCACATCCACCTGTACTCCCTCTTCCAACAGATCCCTGACATACTGAGAGTGGGGGCAAAGCGCTATTTTGGCCAGACAGCACTGGGAGGCCCCTTCCATGTTATCCTGTGAGTCGAAAAACCCATCTTAACAGTATAATAAAGCTCACTGTCCTGAAATACCCTTTAACCTCTCTGTTGTTGTTTTGACCAGTATCAGCTATGCATGCCTGGTGGTGCTGCTGTGTGTGTTCAGAGCCTGCGAGGTGCAGGGAGAGGCTGTGGTGATGGCAGTGTGTTTAGTTCTTGGGTGGAGCAATGTCATGTTCTTCGCCCGAGGCTTTGAAATGCTCGGCCCTTATGTCATCATGATACAGAAGGTAGGACTCAGTCACAGTGGTGCATGCTAGTGGAGCTCATGAGTCATGTAGAAATAGTAGATTGTTACACACACACGCGCACACACACACACACACACACACACACACACACACACACACACACACACACACACACACACACACACACACACACACACACACACACACACCTGTACCGAAATGTTTTGAAGCAGATGTATTCAGTTGTTGTTTTGGCTTTTGAGGTTCACCTATTTGTGTTTGCAGACTGACCTAACATGTGTCTCATTTCCCCCTAGATTATATTTGGAGACCTGACCAAGTTCATGTGGCTGAGTTTCATTGTGCTCATTGGTTTTTCCACCTGTGAGTATATTCTGGGCAACATACATTATACAAACAAGCATTTAACCCTCACGCAGCTTGTGAGATAAGAAATTCTTGAAATAAGATAGTTTAGACTTTTCTACTCTCTCACACACTTTTAAAAAATGTTTTCTCAGCCCTGTGGATGGTGTATATGACCCAGGAGCCTGATTCCATTCCTGCATATCGCTCCTTTCCCATCACCCTCTTCTCCCAGTTTGAGCTCAGCGTGGGCCTCATAGATCTGCCTGTGGACCAAACCATCACTACCCACCCGATCGTCTACGTGCTGCACTGCACCTTCTCTGTCGTCTCCTACATCCTTCTGCTAAATCTACTGATAGCCATGATGAGTGACACACACTGGAGGGTGGCCCAGGAGAGAGATGAGCTCTGGAGGACTCAGGTAATTACACACACACACACACCCATGCACACACACACGCAAACACACACACACACACACACACACACACACACACACACACACACACACACACACACACACACACACACACACACACACACACCATCATTATCATGTCCCTGTGCATTGCTGTGTCTTGGTTACAAGCTGTAATGATGTTGTACAGGTGGTAGCCACAACTCTGATGCTGGAGAGGAGGCTGCCCCGCTGCCTGTGGCCTCGCCTCGGGGTGTGTGGGCTCAACTACGGTCTGAAGGAGCGCTGGTATCTCAGGTAAGACAGTACTGCAGTAACAGTAACAGAAGCTTTAAAGCCCCTGGAAGTCCCGTCCACTTCAAAGTCCACTGTAAAGTGTCTTGAGATAACTCTTGTTATGATTTGATACTATAAATACAATTGAATTGAATTCAAACCATAGAGTAGAGCACAGTCAAAAACACGTACGGAAATCTCTCATGTGAAACAACAAAAACGTTTGGGTAGAAAATAATGTATCCATGTGTGACCCTATCAAAAAAAAGAAAAGATTTCCAGAGCCTTTAAAACACCCTTAAATAGCTAAAATGTTAACAACAAGTATATTGCATCTGGAAATTTCAGTGCAGTGACAACATTTTAGGCTTACTATTTTTGCTCAAAATAATCACATAGAGAGAATTTTGTCCACTGACCACAACCTAAGCGGTCTTTAATGCAGCCACAAGTCATGTTGTGTCACACCTCCTCCATCTAAATACGGACTGCATCAACTTATCATGTAGGTCAGAGGTTCTCACATTTTTTCAGCCAAGGACCCTTAACAAGATAGAGAATATACCGGGGACCCCCTCATGTATGTCCCTTCGAGTAATTCAACGTAGTTTTTTTTTACACTTCTTTTTTAGTGAAAGAACACAAGAGAAATGTATTAGAAAGATATTAGACATGTATTAATCATATTTGCAGATTGTAAGTTATTTGTTAGATTAAAAAGTAATCCATGAACTATTATAGATTTAAAATTTTAAATATTTGTTGAACTATGTTGATGACTTTTGTAAAAAAAACTAAAAACAAAGTATTATGTCATAAAATAATCTATTTAAATGAATAATGTTCATGGGCCCCCTGGCAGAGTGCCACGGACCGCACTTTGCATTATGGGAAATGTAGTCATCTGTAAAGTTTGACCTGTATGAGTGATCAAAAAGTCAGGATATCTTGGCTTCTGCTGTTTGGTTTGTCTCTTACGACTCCTCCAACTTAAGGGAAGCGCTATACCAAATTACTGGCTCGCCATTTTAAACATCATGTTGATAGTTCACATGTCTAATTCTTATCTAGTGTTTTAAGCCATCAATCTGCTAGGGACTGCAGATGAACATTAGCCTGCATGGCTAAATCTGGCACATTTACATGTTGGACTTTGTGCTCATGTTGATTAATATGCGTTGTCTCTTTTAAATAAAGAAACTAAAAAAAAACATAGTGAGAGTATTTGAGTGCCATTTCACTCTTCTATCTTTGCAGGGTTGAGGACAGAAACGACCCAATGTTGCAAAAGATGCGGCGTTACGTCAAGGCTTTCTCTAAAGACGAGGAAAAGGAAAAGGAGGGATTTGAGAAGACTGACACGATAAAGGGGTCCATCTCAGGAACCCCCAAGCTCAGACCTAAAAACAATGCGAGGTCTCTGACAGGGTGGCAGATGATTCGCCACAGCGCTTTGGGTTTGGAGATGGAGCAGGAAGAGCCAGAGGAGGACCAGGACATTAAATATGTTTAGGAAGAGATTCTGCCTGAGCCTGAAGAGCATTCTCCGAGGCCTTCCTTCATCTTACAGTCCTGAACACATAAAGGACACGTAAAGTGTCTATGAACATACTTGCAAGACGAGGACTCAACCGACCCAATCTGTCTATACATTCAACTGTGCAATTATTCCAGCAGTATTATACTTTAGAAAAGAGTGTGTTATTTTTGTATATAAAACAGTAGCAGCAGTAGTAGTAGTATAGTATAAAACTGTAGCAGTAATATTTGTTCAGCTAATATAAAGTGAAACAGACATTCAAGTTATTATGTATTTGTATGAATGTTTTTTTTAATATCAGAATAAAACCTTGTTGAAACAAATTTACTGGCCCTCATTTGTGGAAAAAGTCAAACAGCAGTTCATAGAATCATAAGAGTAAAGTACCCTAAATAGTGCTTATAAGCATAACTGCCATGTTAGAATACAAATAAGTCAACACAATGCTACACAAAAATATAATGTATACAATAAAATCTGACTAGTAATTCCTTCAAGTGTTACACATAAAACTATAATCTAAAAAGCTTCATTGTCTTTCTTTGCTGGATATTACTGATTGAAGTGTGAAGTGGAAAGAGACATGATTAGAAATGTTATGGAGGACTTGATGCTTGTTGACAGAGGATTGGTTTGCTCATCTTTCTGTTAAAAAGGAGACAGAAGCTGTCAGAGCTGCATCTGACAGATGAAGTAGGTGTAGTCTTTGCAGGACGCTTTGATCCAGTTCTTCTGAGGTGGGCTTTCACTGCGGAGGATCCCACAATCCCCCTCTAATGGGCTGTCTGCCCAATAACTGCAAACAAAAGAAAATAATATTGACTATTATATTGTAATCACAGGACATTGTGGTTATTACTTTTTAGGAAATGTGGAGAGAGAATAAATCTGTTTTCTTATTTTTGCACTATGATATACACTGAGTGGCCACTTTATTAGGTACACCTGTAGGCTACAATCTAATCCAATTCAATACAAGAGTCCTTCCATAACATAAATCTGTATGAAGATGTTGTCTAAAATGTTTAAATTCAATTGCATGTTTTAGCATTAATGTTATAGTTCAGTTTAGTATAGTGGTGGTCAGAGGTGTTTCTAATATTCTGACCCCCTATAGGAAAAAAAAATAGAAACACCTCTAAATATAATGCAGTATAGTACAACATCATCTTGAACTATGACCTCAGTAATAAACACATAACATACACATTTCCAACATCAACAAACGCCGAACACATGACAGGTGTACCTAATAAAGTGGAATAGAGTGTATATTTTTACTGAAAGTATCAACTACATAAAGAGCAATTCCACAAAATATAAATATATACATTTACATTTTGCTTGCTCTTTATGAATTAACAAAACATAAAACTAGCACATATTTACAACTAACCCACCCTTATGTAATCTAAAAGATAGATAGATAGATAGATAGATAGATAGATAGATAGATAGATAGATAGATAGATAGATAGATAGATAGATAGATAGATAGATAGATAGATAGATAGATAGATAGATAGATAGATAGATAGATAGATCACCTCTCTCGCAGCACAGTGTTGTTGACCCAGGTCCATGTGGCTCCTTTGTGTCTCAGTCCGATCCAGTACTGCATTTTCCCATGCTTAGTCAGAAAACTCTAGAAAGGAGAGCACCATTAACATTCACAAAATAATATACTGTACCAAAATCACCATTTGTAATGCATGGTTATACTTCATGGTCAGGGAACAAATTGATATCAGATTCACCTGAACTCTCTGGCTGGTAACAACAGCCAGAGCTCCTCCTTTGGAGATACAGATACTCTGGCTCTCATCCCAGCTCAGCCTGGAGGTGGACAGGAAAAAACACGACTGGTCTAAAGTCAGCCACCCAGCAGGGCACTGCTGACAGCTGCGATCTGCAAGGAGAGAGGGATCAGTGCAGAAAACAAGGAAAACAAAAGGTCACTCAAATGTGGACTAAACACACATGCCCGTGTATACTGTGTGTAATCACATAGCACTCTCAAATGATTTTTTGTCCAAAAAAAATAATAATTAAGTCATCTGATTCCTGATTTCTATTTAATTAAACATTCTCAGTTCTCTAAAAAACTAGCATGTGAACTAACTTCCTCTGTCGCCTGTTTAAAAAACTATTTGTGGAAGCAGAACTGTCACCAGAAACATTTAATATAAATAATAATAAAAACAAATAAAGTATGATTTGTTTTACTGTTGATTTAGATACCTCTTTGGTTTGTACAAGGTTTTCTACCATGCATTTTTCTACCTGGTGTCACACTCACGTTGAGCTTGAATGTTGGGGAAGAGAGCCTGGCACTCCTCGTGGCTGCATGTTGGAGCAAATGGAGGACTTTGTCTGTCTGCTCCTCTAGTTTCCTCTCCGTCTGCGCAGACTGTGGAGACAGTTTGGACTAGAAAGCAGAGCACAGTGGGTGGAGTTATAAGGGAAAAGAAAGAATGATGGCCCCAAGCTGCAGCAGAGCCACTTGATACACTTTATCTTCCTGTATCATTCTGTTATTAGGAGCAAAAATAGAACAAAAGCAAAGCGATTTCTTCTATTTCTGCACTCCCAGTGAAACCTACATACAATCCTTTCATGATCTGCTTTGGTACTACAAACCAATTTCAGACGGTAGTTTTTTGTTTTGTTTTTGTTTGTTTTTTACAGTTCTGGCATGAGCCATTGCTGTAGATACTCACATTTCGTGCTGAGGCCAATGACGACCAGCAGCAGGACCAGGCAGATTATGGTGAGGAACAAACAGGCAGCACGGTACAGACGTGTGTTTCCTTCAGTCTGTTTGCCTGAAAGACATCAGCCTGATGTTAGAAAGATATTTGAGAATGAGCACAAACACAAACAACCATCAAGGCTCTCGCCTACCTTTTCCCCCCTCCAGTTCAATAGATAACTTGGACTCGGTTGACAAGTTTTCACTGGCATCATCTTTTTTATCCTCGCCATAACTGTGCCCGAATTTGATGTACTTGGCGAAAACGGTCCTGGGATTTGTGATTACCTTGTCCTGCATGGTCTGCCTGTCCTGCTGACTCATGCCTGGGTGCTTTTATAAGATGTGAGAGTGAGAGTGTGAGAGATATACTAGGCTATATAGTTCCTGGAGACTTTGTACTCCAAACAATAGATAGGATTTGTTTCCTGAAGTAATTTCAGGCAAGTGTTTGTGCCAAACACAGTTCACAGACACACTGTAAAAAAAACGTGTTTTTCTTCAGTTTTTTCTACATTAAGTGTTAATACCATAAAAATACAGAAAAAATACTTTTATTTAAAAAAACAAACATTAAATAAAGGTTGTAGTCTGTAAATTGATATAATGAGATAATATAGTTGTTTAACAGGATAATTCCATTGCTTAATGAGCTTGAAAGTTAAATTACATTGAATTTTATGTAAAAAGACAAAAAATATAAACATAATTTTAGTGAGTGTAAAATTGAGGCATCTTTCTGCTTTTTTACAGTTAAACCTTAAATTTAATGTAAAGAAAAGGTCTGGCAGCAAAAGTTGCCAAACACTTACTGTGAAATGACAGTCAAAAACCTTATGTTATTCTACAAAGAACTTCTTTTTAAAATACAGATATTTACTGTACATTTTCTGTATTTTCACAGTCCAACTATTGTAAAATTAAAACGAATTGTAATCATAAAACAAATGTATAAATCTGTACAAACTCTGAAAAATATTGCAAAATACCTTAAAATTACATAATTTAAATGAAAACTGCTGTTTTCATACTGTTTTCTTTGGTAAATTCACTAGATTATCCAATCCATCCACAAGAACTCCCTGTCAAAGTACAGATTTCTGGATGTAAAACACACAGAAATCATGTCAAATGAACATAAAATTACCCCCTTTGACAGCCCATTAATAGTATCTTAAAAGCTTTAGGCATTTATTTTATACGATTATCCAGTCTATTTACAGTAAATTCCTGTTTAATACTGGTTTTCTACTGTACAAAAAGCAACTATCTAATATGTCTACATACTTTAACCATTCATATATCAGGTTTACTTTATATAAACAGTACTTTATACTGATTAAACGCAACTATTCAATATATCTACATACTTATCCCATTAATGTACTGTATGTTTACTTTGTAAAAACATTTGACAGTATTTACAATTAACTATCCAATATATGCATCAGAGACTCTTCAGAGGGTAAATATTGGTACAATAGGGGTCCATTTTAGCTTATTCAATGTGGTCTCATACATACTGTGTGTTAGTGTTTTAATCGCTGTCAAACATCATCCTGGCCAGTATCTCTTAATGGAAGTCTACTAAAGGGGTTAACAGAGGTACTGGGACAGGTAGGACCAGCCTGACCCGTTTAATACATTGAATGAGGCTGACATGAACCCTCACTGCATGGCCTCAACCACTCCACAGCACAAACCCACAAGCAATTGTTCTCAAGTATAGTTGGATCAATGTAATTCTATTAGAAACTAGAATACTGTAATATTTTGTAAGCATATTTATGATAATACAAACAGTAAAACAACTTGGCAGCACACAAGCTTAAACAAACAGCTAAAGCTGTACTGCACCAAATCACCACTGGGGCCTATCAGACAAAGATGCTGTATTTAGATCTGTCTTTGTAAAAATAAACATTCTTTCACCTAAATATCTGTGGAAACAAAACCTATAGCTTCAGTTAAGGGAATGCATAAGAGACAAGAGTCAACCTAAACTGCAAGCCTTGGATGTACGTGATGTCTGTTTTAGTCCAAGTCTGTGATATGCTCATCACTATATAATCATGTTTTGGTCTGGCGAATGAGTTGACAAAAGAATCGTGCAGCCACAGTTAACATCACATAGGCCCACAACCCTATAGGCCTACAGGATGACGACACAGTACACAGAGAGCCAGGCAGCCTGCAGCCTGGGTAAACCTACATCTTCACCATCCTAATATTTTAGGGGGCATCTGATGTTCTTGCCTTATTTCACTTCCGTGGAGGCCATGTGAGGTTATTTCAGATTCATGGCCCAACATCTTTTTCCATTGACTGCTTACTTTGCTGATGTCTGCTGACTCAGGGCCGGCGGTTGCTATAGGCAAACTAGGCGACTGCCTAGGGCGTCAAATATGTTGGGGCGCCGTGTCGCCCTTAGGTCTAATAATAGAATTAGAACGACAAGCGAAATAAAACATCTTTATTAAACATGATCATCCTAGGTCGCCCCCTCAGCCACAGGTTTACTTGTCAACCTGCAACACACGGAGCTCTGAAGCAGACCTGTGCGTCGCTCAGTGTAAAAACAGAGATGAGCAGCGCGCCTTCCGTGGTCTGTGCAGCTTCACGTTTACAAAGGACGCGCTCTGCTGTGGGCATGCTGCGGCAGATGTGTCGCGGTTGAGCTCCGTGTATTTCTGCCGTATAGTTTCAGTTTTCCACCTCCGATGTAGAGCAGCGTTCAGCCACTTCACTAAACGTTGTCTCATTCAGAGACCAGAGACCCAAACGGGGCTCTGAGTCTGTCAGGTCTGAGATCTACCGTATCAGCAGAGCAATCAATCACGTAATCCACAGCAGACTATGGTGCAGGTGGATTATATTCTGAAATATTGTGACTGTATTCTTGTAATAGCCTATTATCACTTTATTTTTCTCAAAATATCACCACTCCTCCAAATCTCAGAGAGCACAGATGAGATATATTTTGAATGTGCACCAAGTTTTAGATATGAGCAGAAATCTTGCACAAACACATCTGGAAAATAATACAGTCCAGGGGTTTATTAATCCATTGAAATTAATAATGAGATAGAGGAGAGGAAGATAGGAAGAGGAGAAGAAAAGGAGAGGAGGTTAAGAGAAAAGGAGGAGAGGAATTTTCATGTGTGACTCAGGTAACTACACACACACACACACACACACACACACACACACACACACACACACACACACACACACACACACACACACACACACACACACACACACACACACACACACACACACACACACACACACACCATCATTATCATGTCCCTGTGCATTGCTGTGTCTTGGTTACAAGCTGTAATGATGTTGTACAGGTGGTAGCCACAACTCTGATGCTGGAGAGGAGGCTGCCCCGCTGCCTGTGGCCTCGCCTCGGGGTGTGTGGGCTCAACTACGGTCTGAAGGAGCGCTGGTATCTCAGGTAAGACAGTACTGCAATAACAGCAACAGAAGCTTTAAAGCCCCTGGAAGTCCCGTCCACTTCAAAGTCCACTGTAAAGTGTCTTGAGATAACTCTTGTTATGATTTGATACTATAAATAAAATTGAATTGAATTCAAACCATAGAGAAGAGCACAGTCAAAAACACGTACGGAAATCTCTCATGTGAAACAACAAAAACGTTTGGGTAGAAAATAATGTATCCATGTGTGACCCTATCAAAAAAAATAACTGCATCAGCTTATCATGTAGGTCAGAGGTTCTCACATTTTTTCAGCCAAGGACCCTTAACAAGATAGAGAATATACCGGGGACCCCCTCATGTATGTCCCTTCGAGTAATTCAACGTAGTTTTTTTTTACACTTCTTTTTTAGTGAAAGAACACAAGAGAAATGTATTAGAAAGATATTAGACATGTATTAATCATATTTGCAGATTGTAAGTTATTTGTTAGATTAAAAAGTAATCCATGAACTATTATAGATTTAAAATTTTAAATATTTGTTGAACTATGTTGATGACTTTTGTAAAAAAAACTAAAAACAAAGTATTATGTCATAAAATAATCTATTTAAATGAATAATGTTCATGGGCCCCCTGGCAGAGTGCCACGGACCGCACTTTGCATTATGGGAAATGGAGTCACCACTAAAGTTTGACCTGTATGAGTGATCAAAAAGTCAGGATATCTTGGCTTCTGCTGTTTGGTTTGTCTCTTACGACTCCTCCAACTTAAGGGAAGCGCTATACCAAATTACTGGCTCGCCATTTTAAACATCATGTTGATAGTTCACATGTCTAATTCTTATCTAGTGTTTTAAGCCATCAATCTGCTAGGGACTGCAGATGAACATTAGCCTGCATGGCTAAATCTGGCACATTTACATGTTGGACTTTGTGCTCATGTTGATTAATATGCGTTGTCTCTTTTAAATAAAGAAACTAAAAAAAAACATAGTGAGAGTATTTGAGTGCCATTTCACTCTTCTATCTTTGCAGGGTTGAGGACAGAAACGACCCAATGTTGCAGAAGATGCGGCGTTACGTCAAGGCTTTCTCTAAAGACAAAGAAAAGGAAAAGGAGGGATTTGAGAAGACTGACACGATAAAGGGGTCCATCTCAGGAACCCCCAAGCTCAGACCTAAAAACAATCTCTTCTCCGAGGCCTTCCTTCATCTTACAGTCCTGAACACATAAAGGACACGTAAAGTGTCTATGAACATACTTGCAAGACGAGGACTCAACCGACCCAATCTGTCTATACATTCAACTGTGCAATTATTCCAGCAGTATTATACTTTAGAAAAGAGTGTGTTATTTTTGTATATAAAACAGTAGCAGCAGTAGTAGTAGTATAGTATAAAACTGTAGCAGTAATATTTGTTCAGCTAATATAAAGTGAAACAGACATTCAAGTTATTATGTATTTGTATGAACGTTTTTTTAATATCAGAATAAAACCTTCTTGAAACAAATTTACTGGCCCTCATTTGTGGAAAAAGTCAAACAGCAGTTCATAGAATCATAAGAGTGAAGTACCCTAAGTATTGCTTATAAGCATAACTGCCATGTTAGAATACAAATAGGTCAACACAATGCTACACAAAAATATAATGTATACAATAAAATCTGACTAATAATTCCTTCAAGTGTTACACATAAAACTATAATCTAAAAAGCTTCATTGTCTTTCTTTGCTGGATATTACTGATTGAAGTGTGAAGTGGAAAGAGACATGATTAGAAATGTTATGGAGGACTTGATGCTTGTTGACAGAGGATTGGTTTGCTCATCTTTCTGTTAAAAAGGAGACAGAAGCTGTCAGAGCTGCATCTGACAGATGAAGTAGGTGTAGTCTTTGCAGGACGCTTTGATCCAGTTCTTCTGAGGTGGGCTTTCACTGCGGAGGATCCCACAATCCCCCTCTAATGGGTTGTCTGCCCAATAACTGCAAACAAAAGAAAATAATATTGACTATTATATTGTAATCACAGGACATTGTGGTTATTACTTTTTAGGAAATGTGTAGGGAGAATAAATCTGTTTTCTTTTTTTTGCACTATGATATACACTGAGTGGCCACTTTATTAGGTACACCTGTAGGCTACAATCTAATCCAATTCAATACAAGAGTCCTTCCATAATATATATCTGTATGAAGATGTTGTCTAAAATGTTTAAATTCAATTGCATGTTTTAGCATTAATGTTATAGTTCAGTATAGTATAGTGGTGGTCAGAGGTGTTTCTAATATTCTGACCCCCTATAAGATAAAAAAAATAAATAGAAACACCTCTAAATATAATGCAGTATAGTACAACATCATAGATAGATAGATAGATAGATAGATAGATAGATAGATAGATAGATCGATAGATAGATAGATAGATAGATAGATAGATAGATAGATAGATAGATAGATAGATAGATAGATAGATAGATAGATAGATAGATAGATCACCTCTCTCGCAGCACAGTGTTGTTGACCCAGGTCCATGTGGCTCCTTTGTGTCTCAGTCCGATCCAGTACTGCATTTTCCCATGCTTAGTCAGAAAACTCTAGAAAGGAGAGCACCATTAACATTCACAAAAAAATATACTGTGCCAAAATCACCATTTGTAATGCACGGTTATACTTCATGGTCAGGGAACAAATTGATATCAGATCCACCTGAACTCTCTGGCTGGTAACAACAGCCAGAGCTCCTCCTTTGGAGATACAGATACTCTGGCTCTCATCCCAGCTCAGCCTGGAGGTGGACAGGAAAAAACACGACTGGTCTAAAGTCAGCCACCCAGCAGGGCACTGCTGACAGCTGCGATCTGCAAGGAGAGAGGGATCAGTGCAGAAAACAAGGAAAACAAAAGGTCACTCAAATGTGGACTAAACACACATGCTCATGTATACTTTACTGTTGATTTAGATCCTTCTTTCGTGTGTACAAGGTTTTCTACCATGCATTTTTCTACCTGGTGTCACACTCACGTTGAGCTTGAATGTTGGGGAAGAGAGCCTGGCACTCCTCGTGGCTGCATGTTGGAGCAAATGGAGGACTTTGTCTGTCTGCTCCTCTAGTTTCCTCTCCGTCTGCGCAGACTGTGGAGACAGTTTGGACTAGAAAGCAGAGCACAGTGGGAGGAGTTATAAGGGAAAAAAAGAATGATGGCCCCAAGCTGCAGCAGAGCCACTTGACACACTTTATCTTCCTGTGTCATTCTGTTATTAGGAGCAAAAATAGAACAAAAGCAAAGTGATTTCTTCTATTTCTGCACTCCCAGTGAAACCTACATACAATCCTTTCATGATCTGCTTTGGTACTACAAACCAATTCCAGACGGTTGTTTTTTGTTTTGTTTTTGTTTGTTTTTTATAGTTCTGGCATGAGCCATTGCTGTAGATACTCACATTTCGTGCTGAGGCCAATGACGACCAGCAGCAGGACCAGGCAGATTATGGTGAGGAACAAACAGGCAGCACGGTACAGACGTGTGTTTCCTTCAGTCTGTTTGCCTGAAAGACATCAGCCTGATGTTAGAAAGATATTTGAGAATGAGCACAAACACAAACAACCATCAAGGCTCTGGCCTACCTTTTCCCCCCTCCAGTTCAACAGATAACTTGGACTCGGTTGACAAGTTTTCACTGGCATCATCTTTTTTATCCTCGCCATAACTGTGCCCGAATTTGATGTACTTGGCGAAAACGGTCCTGGGATTTGTGATTACCTTGTCCTGCATGGTCTGCCTGTCCTGCTGACTCATGCCTGGGTGCTTTTATAAGACATGAGAGTGAGAGTGTGAGCGATATACTGTATAGTTCCTGGAGACTTTGTACTCCAAACAATAGATAGGATTTGTTTCCTGAGGTCATTTCAGGCGAGTGTTTGTGCCAAACACAGTTCACAGACACACTGTAAAAAAAAATGATTTCACTAGAATTTACTGTAAAATATTACTTTTTTTCAGTTTTTTCTACATTAAGTGTTAATGCCATAAAAATACGGAAAAATACTTTTATTTAAAAAAACAAACATTAAATAAAGATTGTAGTCTGTAAATTGATATAATGAAATAATATAGTTGTTTAACAGGATAATTCCATTGCTTAAAAACGGTAAAAAGTCTGGCAGCAAAAGTTGCCAAACACTTACCGTGAAATGACAGTCAAAAACCTTATGTTATTCTACAAAGAACTTCTTTTTAAAATACAGATATTTACTGTGCATTTTCTGTATTTTCACAGTCCAACTATTTTAAAATTAAAAAGAATTGTAATCATAAAACAAATGTATAAATCTGTACAAACACTGAAAAATATTGCAAAATACCTTAGAATTACATAATTTAAATGAAAACTGCTGTTTTCATACTGTTTTCTTTGGTAAATTCACTAGATTATCCAATCCATCCACAAGAACTCCCTGTCAAAGTACAGATTTCTGGATGTAAAACACACAGAAATCATGTCAAATGAACATAAAATTACCCTCTTTGACAGCCCATTAATAGTATCTTAAAAGCTTTAGGCATTTATTTTATACGATTATCCAGTCTATTTACAGTAAATTCCTGTTTAATACTGGTTTTCTACTGTACAAAAAAGCAACTATCTAATATGTCTACATACTTTAACCATTAATATATCAGGTTTACTTTATATAAACAGTACTTTATACTGATTAAACGCAACTATTCAATATATCTACATACTTATCCCATTAATGTACTGTATGTTTACTTTGTAAAAACATTTGACAGTATTTACAATTAACTATCCAATATATGCATCAGAGACTCTTCAGAGGGTAAATATTGGTACAATAGGGGTCCATTTTAGCTTATTCAATGTGGTCTCATACATACTGTGTGTTAGTGTTTTAATCGCTGTCAAACATCATCCTGGCCAGTATCTCTTAATGGAAGTCTACTAAAGGGGTTAACAGAGGTACTGGGACAGGTAGGACCAGCCTGACCCGTTTAATGCATTGAATGAGGCTGACATGAACCCTCACTGCATGGCCTCAACCACTCCACAGCACAAACCCACAAGCATTTGTTCTCAAGTATAGTTGGATATAGCTGTACTGCACCAAATCACCACTGGGGCCTATGCAGACAAAGATGCTGTATTTAGATCTGTCTTTGTAAAAATAAACATTCTTTCACCTAAATATCTGTGGAAACAAAACCTATAGCTTCAGTTAAGGGAATGCATACGAGACAAGAGTCAACCTAAACTGCAAGACTTGGATGTACGTGATGTCTGTTTTAGTCCAAGTCTGTGATATGCTCATCACTATATAATCATGTTTTGGTCTGGCGAATGAGTTGACAAAAGAATCGTGCAGCCACAGTTAACATCACATAGGCCCACAACCCTATAGGCCTACAGGATGACGACACAGTACACAGAGAGCCAGGCAGCCTGCAGCCTGGGTAAACCTACATCTTCACCATCCTAATATTTTAGGGGGCATCTGATGTTCTTGCCGTATTTCACTTCCGTGGAGGCCATGTGAGGCTATTTCAGATTCATGGTCCAACATATTTTTCCACTGACTGCTTACTTTGCTGATGTCTGCTGACTCAGGGCCTTGCGGTTGCTGTAGGCGAACTAGGCGACTGCCTAGGGCGTCAAATGTGTTGGGGCGCCGTGTCGCCCCTAATAATGCTAGTAGTATGTAGTTCATACTTCAAAAGTATGCTTTTCACGGGCCCCCGGAATAGACCACTGAATGTTCCCTCAGTGACTACTCTTGACGGACGTGAAATACAGACTGTTTCAACTTATAAGTATCTTGGTATTGTTATTGATGATTGCCTATCATTTAAGCCTCATGTTCACTGTCTAGTGAGAAAGTTGAGGCTAAAATTGGGTTTTTATTTTCAAAATAAGATGTGCTTTTCTTTTAATGTAAAAAAACGGCTAGTGGCATCCACTTTTTTATCTGTGCTGGACTATGGTGACATATTATATATGCATTCATCTGTTCAATGCCTTCATATGATTGGCGCAGCCTATCATGCATCGCTGAGATTCATTACTAATTGTAAAGCTCGCACCCACCACTGTGAGCTGTACTCTCGTGTAGGGTGGCCTGCTCTGGCCACACGGAGGCTTTGTCATTGGTACACATTTATATATAAGGCTATTCTTGGTGTGCTTCCATCCTATTTATGTTCACTTCTTATGAAAAAAAGTGCTGGTCATTATTCTCTCCGTTCTCAGGCTGTTGTCTTGCTTTCTGTCCCACATGTAAATACTGAGCTGGGTAAAAAGGCCTTTGTTTATTCTGCTCCCTTTACATGGAATTTGTTGCAGAATAACTTAAAACTCAGTAAGTTGATTCCTTTGAGTGCTTTTAAGATAAGAATGAGGTGTTTTGAGTTGAACTCCCTCACATGTCAATGTTTTTAATTGTGATTTCCTTGTAAGTGCATAATTGGCTTTCAAAGTGTTTCTATTAATTTATTTGTCTTTATTCTTAAGTTTTGTTTTGTCTTTGTATGTATGTAATGATGTGATGTAATTCAGCTGCCTATCTTGGCCAGGTCTCCCTTGAAAAAGAGATTTTTAATCTCAATGGGCTTCTCCTGGTTAAATAAAGGATAAATCAAAAATAAAATAAAATAATAGAATTAGAACGACAAGCGAAATAAAACATGTTTATTAAACATGATCATCCTAGGTCGCCCCCTCAGCCACAGGTTTACTTGTCAACCTGCAACACACGGAGCTCTGAAGCAGACCTGTGCGTCGCTCAGTGTAAAAACAGAGATGAGCAGCGCGCCTTCCGTGGTCTGTGCAGCTTCACGTTTACAAAGGACGCGCTCTGCTGTGGGCATGCTGCGGCAGATGTGTCGCGGTTGAGCTCCGTGTATTTCTGTCGTATAGTTTCAGTTTTCCACCTCCGATGTAGAGCAGCGTTCAGCCACTTCACTAAACGTTGTCTCATTCAGAGACCAGAGACCCAAACGGGGCTCTGAGTCTGTCAGGTCTGAGATCTACCGTATCAGCAGAGCAATCAATCACGTAATGCACAGCAGACTATGGTGCAGGTGGATTATTTTCTGAAATATTGTGACTGTATTCTTGTAATAGCCTATTATCACTTTATTTTTCTCAAAATATCACCACTCCTCCAAATCTCAGAGAGCACAGATGAGATATATTTTGAATGTGCACCAAGTTTTGAACATGAGCAGAAATCTTGCACAAACAAATCTGGAATATTACAGTCCAGGGGTTTATTAATCCATTGAAATTAATAATGAGATAGAGGAGAGGAAGATAGGAAGAGGAGAAGAAAAGGAGAGGAGGATAAGAGAAAAGGAGGAGAGGAATTTTCATGTATGACTCAGGTAACTACACACACACACACACACACACACACACACACACACACACACACACACACACACACACACACACACCATTATCATGTCCCTGTGCATTGCTGTGTCTTGGTTACAAGCTGTAATGATGTTGTACAGGTGGTAGCCACAACTCTGATGCTGGAGAGGAGGCTGCCCCGCTGCCTGTGGCCTCGCCTCGGGGTGTGTGGGCTCAACTACGGTCTGAAGGAGCGCTGGTATCTCAGGTAAGACAGTACTGCAGTAACAGCAACAGAAGCTTTAAAGCCCCTGGAAGTCCCGTCCACTTCAAAGTCCACTGTAAAGTGTCTTGAGATAACTCGTGTTATGATTTGATACTATAAATACAATTGAATTGAATTCAAACCATAGAGTAGAGCACAGTCAAAAACACGTACGGAAATCTCTCATGTGAAACAACAAAAACGTTTGGGTAGAAAATAATGTATCCATGTGTGACCCTATCAAAAAAAAAAAAAGATTTCCAGAGCCTTTAAAACACCCTTAAATAGCTAAAATGTTAACAACAAGTATATTGCATCTGGAAATTTCAGTGCAGTGACAACATTTTAGGCTTACTATTTTTGCTCAAAATAATCACATAGAGAGAATTTTGTCCACTGACCACAACCTAAGCGGTCTTTAATGCAGCCACAAGTCATGTTGTGTCACACCTCCTCCATCTAAATACGGACTGCATCAACTTATCATGTAGGTCAGAGGTTCTCACATTTTTTCAGCCAAGGACCCTTAACAAGATAGAGAATATACCGGGGACCCCCTCATGTATGTCGCTTGGAGTAATTCTTTTTTACACTTCTTTTTTAGTGAAAGAACACAAGAGAAATGTATTAGAAAGATATTAGACATGTATTAATCATATTTGCAGATTGTAAATTATTTGTTAGATTAAAAAGTAATCCATGAACTATTATAGATTTAAAATTTTAAATATTTGTTGAACTATGTTGATGACTTTTGTAAAAAAAACTAAAAACAAAGTATTATGTCATAAAATAATCTATTTAAATGAATAATGTTCATGGGCCCCCTGGCAGAGTGCCACGGACCACACTTTGCATTATGGGAAATGGAGTCACCACTAAAGTTTGACCTGTATGAGTGATCAAAAAGTCAGGATATCTTGGCTTCTGCTGTTTGGTTTGTCTCTTACGACTCCTCCAACTTAAGGGAAGCGCTATACCAAATTACTGGCTCGCCATTTTAAACATCATGTTGATAGTTCACATGTCTAATTCTTATCTAGTGTTTTAAGCCATCAATCTGCCGGGGATTGCAGATGAACATTAGCCTGCATGGCTAAATCTGGCACCTTTACATGTTGGACTTTGTGCTCATGTTGATTAATGTGCGTTGTCCCTTTTAAATAAAGAAACTAAAAAAAAACATAGTGAGAGTATTTGAGTGCCATTTCACTCTTCTATCTTTGCAGGGTTGAGGACAGAAACGACCCAATGTTGCAAAAGATGCGGCGTTACGTCAAGGCTTTCTCTAAAGACAAAGAAAAGGAAAAGGAGGGATTTGAGAAGACTGACACGATAAAGGGGTCCATCTCAGGAACCCCCAAGCTCAGACCTAAAAACAATCTCTTCTCCGAGGCCTTCCTTCATCTTACAGTCCTGAACACATAAAGGACACGTAAAGTGTCTATGAACATACTTGCAAGACGAGGACTCAACCGACCCAATCTGTCTATACATTCAACTGTGCAATTATTCCAGCAATATTATGCTTTAGAAAAGAGTGTGTTATTTTTGTATATAAAACAGTAGCAGCAGTAGTAGTAGTATAGTATAAAACTGTAGCAGTAATATTTGTTCAGCTAATATAAAGTGAAACAGACATTCAAGTTATTATGTATTTGTATGAATGTTTTTTTAATATCAGAATAAAACCTTGTTGAAACAAATTTACTGGCCCTCATTTGTGGAAAAAGTCAAACAGCAGTTCATAGAATCATAAGAGTGAAGTACCCTAAATAGTGCTTATAAGCATAACTGCCATGTTAGAATACAAATAAGTCAACACAATGCTACACAAAGATATAATGTATACAATAAAATCTGACTAATAATTCCTTCAAGTGTTACATATAAAACTATAATCTAAAAATCTTCATTGTCTTTCTTTGCTGGATATTACTGATTGAAGTGTGAAGTGGAAAGAGACATGATTAGAAATGTTATGGAGGACTTGATGCTTGTTGACAGAGGATTGGTTTGCTCATCTTTCTGTTAAAAAGGAGACAGAAGCTGTCAGAGCTGCATCTGACAGATGAAGTAGGTGTAGTCTTTGCAGGACGCTTTGATCCAGTTCTTCTGAGGTGGGCTTTCACTGCGGAGGATCCCACAATCCCCCTCTAATGGGCTGTCTGCCCAATAACTGCAAACAAAAGAAAATAATATTGACTATTATATTGTAATCACAGGACATTGTGGTTATTAGTTTTTTAGGAAATGTGGAGAGAGAATAAATCTTTTTCCTTTTTTTTGCACTATGATATACACTGAGTGGCCACTTTATTAGGTACACCTGTAGGCTACTAATCCAATTCAATACAAGAGTCCGTCCATAATATATATCTGTATGAAGATGTTGTCTAAAATGTTTAAATTCAATTGCATGTTTTAGCATTAATGTTATAGTTCAGTATAGTATAGTGGTGGTCAGAGGTGTTTCTAATATTCTGACCCCCTATAAGATAAAAAAAATAGAAACACCTCTAAATATAATGCAGTATAGTACAACATCATCTTGAACTATGACCTCAGTAATAAACACATAACATACACATTTCCAACTATGTCAACAAAAGCCGAACACATGACAGGTGTACCTAATAAAGTGGAATAGAGTGTATATTTTTACTGAAAGTGTAAACTACATAAAGAGCAATTCCACAAAATAGAAATATATACATTTATATTTTGCTTGCTCT
This sequence comes from Gymnocephalus cernua, assembly GCA_023631565.1. Taxonomy (NCBI): domain Eukaryota; kingdom Metazoa; phylum Chordata; class Actinopteri; order Perciformes; family Percidae; genus Gymnocephalus; species Gymnocephalus cernua. The sequence continues at coordinate 30,683,177 of CM042429.1, forward strand.
TTATGAATTAACAAAACATAAAACTGGCACATATTTACAACTAACCCACCCTTATGTAATCTAAAAGATAGATAGATAGATAGATAGATAGATAGATAGATAGATAGATAGATAGATAGATAGATAGATAGATAGATAGATAAATAGATAGATAGATAGATAGATAGATAGATAGATAGATAGATAGATAGATAGATAGATAGATAGATAGATAGATAGATAGATAGATCACCTCTCTCGCAGCACAGTGTTGTTGACCCAGGTCCATGTGGCTCCTTTGTGTCTCAGTCCGATCCAGTACTGCATTTTTCCTTTCTTAGTCAGAAAACTCTAGAAAGGAGAGCACCATTGACATTCACAAAAAATATACTGTGCCAAAATCACCATTTTTAATGCATGGTTATAATTCATGGTCAGATAACAAATTGATATCAGATTCACCTGAACTCTCTGGCTGGTAACAACAGCCAGAGCTCCTCCTTTGGAGATGCAGATACTCTGGCTCTCATCCCAGCTCAGCCTGAAGGTGGACAGGAAAAAACACGACTGGTCTAAAGTCAGCCACCCAGCAGGGCACTGCTGACAGCTGCGATCTGCAAGGAGAAAGGGATCCGTGCAGTAAACAAGGAAAACAAAAGGTCACTCAAATGTGGACTAAATTGCACAAACAATGAAGCTTTTACTTTAATTAGCTTTATTTTTGTCCTTATTGTTTTAATTACATTTTATTCCCATATGTTCTGTATATATGCAGTGGACGACTCAGGCTGTTTGAGTGGAAGGGGCAAAAAAAAAAGTTTTCTTGCATGTTTTCTTGCATGTAAGGGCACTTTATTCAGTTTTCTTGCACATTGGCCCACCATAGAGGGCATTTTATAATGTTTTAACTATAGGGACATCCAAGAGCACTGCACATACATGCATGTGTATACTGTGTGTAATCACATAGCACTCTCAAATGATTTTTGTGTAAAAAACAATTAAGTCACCTGATTCCTGATTTCTATTTAATTAAAACGTTCTCAGTTCTCTAAAAAACAAGCGTGTGAACTAACTTCCTCTGTCGCCTGTTTAAAAAACTATTTGTGGAAACAGAACTGTCACTGAAACTTTGCGATTAAAAATAAAGTATGATTTTTTTTTCTCTTGATTTAGATACCTCTTTCGTTTGTACAAGGTTTTCTACCATGCATTTTTCTACCTGGTGTCACACTCACGTTGAGCTTGAATGTTGGGGAAGAGAGCCTGGCACTCCTCGTGGCTGCATGTTGGAGCAAATGGAGGACTTTGTCTGTCTGCTCCTCTAGTTTCCTCTCCGTCTGGGCAGACTGTGGAGCCAGTTTGGACTAGAAAGCAGAGCACAGTGGGAGGAGTTATAAAGGAAAAAAAGAATGATGGCCCCAAGCTGCAGCAGAGCCGCTGGACATACTTTATCTTCCTGTATCATTCTGTTATTAGGAGCAAAAATAGAACAAAAGCAAAGCGATTTCTTCTATTTCTGCACTCCCAGTGAAACCTACATACAATCCTTTCATGATCTGCTTTGGTACTACAAACCAATTCCAGACGGTTGTTTTTTGTTTTGTTTTTTGTTTGTTTTTTACTGTGGCGCATGAGCCATTGCTGTAGATACTCACGTTTCATGCTGAGGACAATGACGACCAGCAGCAGGACCAGGCAGATTATGGTGAGGAACAAACATGCAGCACGGTACAGACGTGTGTTTCCTTCAGTCTGTTTGCCTGAAAGACAACAGCCTGATGTTAAAAAGATATTTGAGAATGAGCACAAACACAAACAACCATCAAGGCTCTGCCCTACCTTTTCCCCCCTCCAGTTCAACAGATAACTTGGACTCGGGTGACAAGTTTTCACTGGCATCATCTTTTTTATCCTTGCCATAACTGCGCCAGAATTTGATGTACATGGCGAAAAGGGTCCTGGGATTTGTGATGAAGCTTGTCTACCCTGTCCTGCTCGGTCTGCCTGTCCTGCTGACTCATGCCTGAGTGCTTTTATAAGACGCCTCCCTCCTCCTTCCTTGCCTCGTCGCCATGGCAATGTGACATTCACTGATTCCTAATTTATTTGTGGGGCACAGTGCTCTGCTTGTCCTTCAATTTCCAAAACTTTTATTGTATCTCTCTTCGTCTCTTCCTTTGAGAGTGAGAGTGTGAGAGATATACTGTATAGTTCCTGGAGACATTGTACTCCAAACAACAGATAGGATTTGTTTCCTGAGGTCATTTCAGGCGAGTGTTTGTGTCAAACACAGTTCACAGACAGAACATATAGTCATTGATACAGAGCTGAAACTTTAAATATGTCAAACACAGAGCTTGTTGCTGCCACTTGAACCTCAAAAACAAAGAATATTTTCCTTGTAGAGAAACGGGCGATAATTTTACTCAACCCTGTTAAGGAAAATATAATATATTGTGACTTTGGTGTGCTTTATTTTAATCACTATTAGAATTAGAGGCTTGTTGTTCAAAACGGTAACACACTGCTGTGCTATTTAGCCACCCATGACACTGCTTTCTTTCTTTTTTGAATTGGTGCAATCAGTTTCACAAAACAAAAGAGATAAAACAGACAGTGAAGTGAATATATATATATATACATATATAGATATATATTAACAAATTATTTCATAGTAGTGATAAGAAGCCTAATGTTATATATGTGTATTTGTTTCTTTGCATGTTTAAAGCTATAGTGCATAGTTTCTGTCTCCCCAATGAGGAATTCTCAAGCGGGTAAGCCAATCTCCACAAAGCGTAGCTCCTATGGAGCCATTTTGATGCTATCAAGCCATCACCCACCGTTAGCATTCCATTGACTGCCTTTCATTTTGGCGTCACTTTGACAGCCAATAACTTTACATCTGAAGCGTTTAAAGACTTTATTTGCCCATAGTTTATTTCTAAAGAAACACAACAATGTATAAAAGGCTCCATTACCTTGTATCTCCGTAGCAGACGTTTTTGTAAAAATAGGCTAACGATTGTGTCATAACCACACAACTTACTGTCGCATAGTAGAGGAATTACCGTATAGTACACTAGACATTAGCTGTTTAAGTTGAATTACTAATGTTAACTAGCATTTTAGTTAGCAATAATTAGCCTGTGCCTATGTTATGTTATCTGTTTCAACTTACATTAGCTGTTTAAGTTGAATTACTAATGTTAACTAGCATTTTAGTTAGCAATAATTAGCCTGTGCCTATGTTATGTTATCTCTGCAAGACTGGGAATGATTGAGATTTCTCTTGGCACAGCTACCAGAAGACTTACAACTTTCAGAGGTTGCTCACGTCACATCGACGTCGTCAAGCTGTTGGAGGCTGCGCAGTAATGCTCAGCCATCACCGGAAAAGTGCTTCTAATAGACTTCACTGGTCTCCGTGGAAATATACGGCGTCACATTGTCCATTTCTTTAACTGTCTATGGGAATCGGTGCATCCAGATGATGCAAGCCTTCCATAATTGTGCACCACCCCCACCCATCTTCCACGTAGTTGCTACGTAGCCAAGGAGGACACGGAGGATTAAACAAACATGATGAACTCTTCAGAAGATGTAATTATCTTCACTCGATTTTCTGCGCACGAGCTGATAGTCTTAATTAGCTTTGTATCAACTCATTTGGCAATGGCTTGAATGTAATGGACGTTCATCGAAAAGTTACGCACTAAAGCTTTAACTTAACATGCTTATTTTAGACAACAAGACTCTTTTTTTTAGTAATGACTGCTAATGTAAACCTGATTTGTCTACTGCACCAATTTACTGCTTTGTGTTAACACAACTTGACCTGTTAAATTCAGTCTTTAAATACGCTCTTATTATGAGCCTTATTAAGAGTCAAACAATAACGAGAATTATCACTGTAAAGATGTTATAGTTGATTACACTTTTTTCCCAGACTCGCTGACTCTCAACTTCTGCTTCTATTGTAGTTTCAATCTGTTTTATGATAACATTTTTTTATGTACAGTAGCATGGAGACCATGATGATGAAAACACATTACTCAACAATGTAGGGAAGTTGATACAACACCCTAATACACTAACGGTCAAAAGTGCGGGGCCACTTAGAAATTTCCATTCCACTCCATTACAGACAGAATACCAGCTGAGATCAGTTGCACTGTTTTTTTTTTAACAAAAAACAATGCAACTGCGCAGTTTTCAGATTACATTATGTTCTTACATAATTGCAAAAGGGTTCTCGACTGTTGTAGAAAGAAGTGGCTGATCTTTAATGTAATATCTCCATTGCCCATTATCAGCAACCATTCATCCAATGTTCCAAAGGCACATTCTGTTTACTAATCTGATATCATTTTAAAAGGCTAACTGAGAAAACATTGGAGAACCCTTTTGCAATTATGTAAGCACATAATGTAATCTGAAAACTGCTGCCCTGGTTAAAAAAAACAATGCAACTGATCTCAGCTGGTATTCTGTCTATAATGGAGTGGAATGGAAATTTCTAAGTGACCCCAAACTTTTTAACTGTAGTGTATGTTTGTTTGTTTTACTTCAAATTGTAACCACATTGTAAAAAATACTTCTGCATTTAACAACTAAGAAAGCTGATTTCAGAATCATATGTACTATATTACTGTATTATAATTAGTGATGCATTAATGTGTAAGCATCATTAATGTTGCAGCTGGTGAATGTGGAGCTAATTTCCATGACTTTATATACTGCTGTGCTGGGTAGTCTAAACAATTATAATACATCTTAATGTGTAAACATTGTCAATCTACAAGTCAATGTAGTGGAGATTTTTTTTTTTTAAAAGTACAATATTTGCCTCCAAAAGGTAGTTAAGTATTCAGTAGTATACATGGAAATACTAAAGTAAAGTACAAGTATTTCTTGAGTTTTATTGTTATTTATTATTTATTTGTATTATTATTACTTGAGTAAATGTACTTACTTCCACCAGTGCTTAAAGACATTCTGAAACATGCTGTCTGTAGGTTATATCAAACACATACATTTTACATTCATACATTTTGTACCTGCTTTTGTTTTAACCGGAGCGCCACCAAATAAAGCTTCAGAATAGACGTCCTCAGATGGAATTTGCAGTTTAGAGTAGTGATCTGGTTCTGCTTCCTCTAAAGCCAGGCAAGACACAGACAGACATATTTTACCAGACATCTGGAATTTGCTTTTAAATATTAAATGCATTATGAACTAAAATATAAAATATCTTAATATTACCTTTTTAAGTGTTACATTAATCTTTTTGGGAATATTAGTGATAAAAAAAAACATTTTTGTAAACCGGTATATAATATAAGCTTGTATTTTCTACTCTTATTATCAAGTCTTAGCTGATTAAATGAAATGTCTTGTACCTTCAGTTTTGACCTCCAGCATTGGTTCACTTGCTGCTGCATCTTCTTCGTTTCTTTCCCCATCTTTAATGATGTCCTGCATCTCCATGGCTCTTTTCATCTGTTTCTCTAACTTTCGATTTGCTGGGGAAGTCTTTCAGACACAGCTAGTCATCTGACAGTTGAGTTATGTAACTATTGGCAGTTTTTGGCACGGTTTTAGATCTAGTATCATTGTTTGGCCTTTTTGGATTGGACAGGATTTTTGCATCAATGGAATTAAATATTTGTCAAGCCATTAGTCAATTCAGTGTTTCACGTGTATAGGTTCTACATTTTCAGTGTTTCCCATGCATAGGTTCTTATTTTTCTGCTGAATAATTGAAATAATAATAATAAATTTGCAATTATTTTGAAAGCTGATTAAACGGTTCAGTCATTTTAAAGCAAAAATAGTGAGGAAAACGCAGAACATCTCCTCATTCTAGTTTCTCAAATCAAATGAGAGTACTTGCTGCCTTTTTGTCTTATATCATTGTGAATTACTAGATATCGCTCTGTTTTGAAATTTTGGTCTAACAAAACTAGCCATTTGAAAACATCAGCTTTGATCGGCTATGAGAGGTTGTGATGGCCATTTGATCACATCATTTACTGGATTGGCCCAAACATTCTAATTACTGTACACATGTTTATAACAAAGCTGTGGGTGGAGTAAACATCAGTATCGCTGGGTAACCTTTTGTTTGCCAACGTTTCCAGTGACTCAACTTATCGGTAAAGACAGAACACTTCCCCATGAAGATTTCTCCTGTCTTTGTGCTTCCCCGACTAAACGACATACAGTGTACAGTGGCTTTGGGGGAAGGTGCTTATGTGCATATAGTCTCAACATGTGTGATGACAGAGGCTTGATTCAAAGGTGCAACTCAATACTCTGAATAGAAAGATAAACACTTTGATGAATAATAAGGTTTTGATTTAAATGTTCATTTCTGCCTTTTTTTAATTGACATCTAAAACCGCAGGTGTGGCAGATACACATAAACACACAGAATCAGAAATGTATGCATTTTCATCTTTATTTTCCACAAAGGTTTATGATATTAATTTACAAAAAAACTATTTGCATTAAATACAGCAGACTGAGAAAGATTATGAGAGATCTGTCAACATAATTTCAATAACTTCCTTTTGCGATTGATGCATTCATTCTTTCTTTTCACCCCTCGTCTGTTCTAAAACACATTATGCTCACCCCAAAATACTGACCCCTCTGCCTTGTGCGAAGCATTTCTTCCACCATGTACTGTAGTTACTTATCAAAACTGATATAGAGAATAAAAGTGGTGTGAAGCATTAGAAACAGCCTTAACTCTTTATCCCTCTGACAGTCTCATTCCCTCTCTCTCTTTCTCCAGTATTTTGTCCTCCCTCAGGCACCGTACACACTCTCATTACTGTAGGTCATGTAGAGAAACAGGTCCTCTTCATGGTGCTCCTGGAACACAACAAGGCAAGAGAAAAAAATTTAATTCAGCATGACAAGTGTACGTGAGAGTGTGCACATGGGCTGACACACCCACACTAACCACATGTTTGATAAGATGAACAAAAGTACTATTGTTTTATATCTTGTTAGCCTTAAACAACATCAACATGCACACAAACTGCTTTTTTTTAAGATGCAACAAAATACAGGTTCCACTTTCAGAATGACAAAAACAAAAAAGTCAGATTTTTCTTGCACGGGATTACTGGCATGCTATTTATAAGATCAAGAAAAGCGAAGCAACATCGCTGTCTAAGCAGATCTGTCAGTATGTGAAGACATTTTTGGGATGTTGCATCAAGAGGGGAAGGCTGAACATTTTCACAAATAGCTTCAGAAGAGGACGGTGATAGGCCAATGTAATGTTGAATATGTTTGTTCTGGTGATGTGTGTGTTGGGGAGGATCTTTATGTGAACATGTGTCTGTATGGGTGCAGTTACCTCATATACAGCAGAGAGAGGGGAGCTGGATGGGGGGAGGGAGTTGTTGACAAAGAAGAAGAGTGCTTCCTCCGGTCTCAAAGACACACGCTGGCGGATCAGGAAGCACAACTGGCCCACTAAAAAGCGAGAGCGAGAAGGTCAGTGAGGGTAACATTCATTTCATATGAAGAGGAAGAAACCAAGCAAGTGTGGGTTATGACCAGGTCACTGCTCAGTTTTGAGACAGAAAACAAAACAGGTGTACTACTAAGAAAACTTATCAGATTCAATCAGAAAGACAAAACAACTACAAACAGTGATTTGCACTGTACAGTACAGAGTCCTGTACAGTTTTACTTTGCAGCTTTTTGTCTGGCTATCCAATCGTTTTTTAGAGCAGACATTTTGACTTGTCATAGCAGCAAACGCACAGGTGGAATCATAGACGTTGGAAGTAGGGGTGCGGGGGGTGCGGCAGCACCAAACTATTTATTTATTTTTATAAAGAATTTACTTTAATTTCTGACTTTCATATTTCCTTACAACATAAATAATATATGCTTTCATAGCCTAATTATGTGATTGTCAGATTATCTCGACATGTGCACATGCACTTTTGTTTTATTAATATAAAAGGGTTTTGTTAAGTGTTCATGCTTGATATGAGCAGAGCTTTCCATAAGCGTCGGCTGCCGGCCAAACAGACTCATTTAAGTCTACTTGATTGCATTCATTTTTTATTCTAATAAAATACTTTTGATGAACAAGTTGTGATTTACTCTGCATGGACATTTTAAAACCACTATAGCTCCCGCTTGAAACCAATGTGAGTGACGAGACACGAGTCTGTCTGTCAGTCCCGTTCTCAGCTGAGATGCTGTGTGTCCTGCTGAGCAAAGAGCGGAAAATCGTCTTCAGCGTTTTGATTACTAAAAGAATTGATGACAAAACACTTTAAGAACTGCATTGATTGCACAGACAGGGAACGTCCTCATTACACCGGCTACTTTGTACCCGGTGGCAACTTGATGATTGACAGTAAGCATTAACAAGTCCTCTGAAAATGCTGCATTTTCCATATAGACTACAGTACGACACAAAATAATAACTCGAGCCCACACAAAAATAGTTTCTCTATCTGTGATAGTTCCAGGGCTCCGTAAAGACGCATTGTAAAAACACACTTAAACAGGCAATGTTATCAAAATCCTGTTTTATAAATAAAACATGATGTCATAGAACTCCCTGCAGTAGCTTAATATGAGTGCATTTATGTTTCTAGCAATATGAAAGCCTCCATTAATCATCAGTGGCATGGCTTTATAAACCTTTACTGAAGGAGTCAATAAACAAATAATAAATAAGGTGTATTTTAAGTTTTGATCTGCCAGGAATAGTTATGGCTTTAAAAAGCTATTTACAGACTGTGAGGGCTAAAACACACAAAGCCTAAATCTTCTTTACAATAATTCACTACACTAAATTGACAATCAGGTATCTGCAAACTCATTAAAATATGCAATGATTAAGATTAAGATAAGACAAATATATTTACAGCACCCACTCCCACATTATAGTTCCAACGTCCCTGGGTGGGTTGAATAAATAACATGCATCACTGACAGCGACTGACTGATCCATCCAGGTTTGGATGGTGCATCAGCAGTAAGTTACCTGGCTGTCCAAACTTGATTTGGTCTTGTCCAAGTCACAGTTGTCTTGTTTAACCGATAAATCAGTCACGCCAATAAATAGAGAGATTTCTACCGTAGATGTGAGAGTTATTTGAGAGAGAAAACTGGGCATGTAGTTGTGTATTTCACCTGTTAGATCTGAGGGAACTAGATATTTCTTCTTGTCCAGTTCAGGAGCTCGTGACCTCGGGGCCCTCTCCACAATGATCTGGAAAAAAATAAAAAAAATAAAATAAAAAGAGTAATCAGTCGTCACTACCAGAGAAAGGATGTGCCAAAAATCTTAACAACAACAAATACATTCACACTACTTTACAGTTGAAATAAGAAAAGAAGAACTGGCTTTAAATAATGGTCTAGATGTCTTGGATTATGAAACATAACGTCCTATTGGAGTTGAATTGATAAAAGGTCACTAACAGTAAATAGAACATGTTATTAGAAAATTAGCCAGGTCACACTGACCGGTATCTTGTCTGGATGCTTGGCCCGAACTCTCTCTCCCTCTGCTCTCCTCACCTCAAGTGCTACTGAGCGCTGGTACTGACTGCCCATCTGAAAACAACACAAGAAAACAAACAACACAAGGAAACATGAAGTCCCTCACAATAGCATTATTTACCAAGCAGACAAAGGAGAAAGAGCACTGGCTGACTTCACCAACCAGTGCACTCAGTCAACAAACGATATTGGCCGCCTAAAGAGCAAAGCATTGTTTACTGCAAGAAGAGATGCAGGCCTCTTTTAATCAAGTGTTTTGTGGAGGCCATATTATGGGTGGCCGGTATGACAATACACATTTGACACTGTAAGAGATTTTTCAATTACTGTTAACACAAAGAAGCTATCCCTCTCTATCTGGTTGTATGTAGCCATTGTTTGCAAATGAATGAAAAGGACTGCGTTATTACCTTCTTCTTCTTTTACTATTATTGTTTAAAACAGCTAAAGAGTTAATCAGTTATCAAAATTGTTGGCAATTCTTTTTTGGTTGATTGACTCAACTGACTGATTGATTGAATTAACCAACCATGAGTTTTAGATCTAGTATCATTGTTTGGCCTTTTTGGATTGACAGGATTTTTGCATCAATGGGATTAAATAATTGTCAAGTGATTAGTCAATTCAGTGTTTCATGTGTATACGTTCTACATTTTCAGTGTTTCCCATGCATAGGTTCTTATTTTTCTGCTGAATAATTAAAAAATAAATCTGGAATTATTTAGAAACCTGATTAAACGGTTCAGTCATTTTAAAGCAAAAATAGTGAGGAAAACGCAGAACATCTCCTCATTCTAGTTTCTCAAATCAAATGAGAGTACTTGCTGCCTTTTTGTCTTATACCATTGTGAATTACTAGATATCGTTCTGTTTTGAAATTTTGGTCTAACAAAACTAGCCATTTGAAAACATCAGCTTTGATCGGCTATGAGAGGTTGTGATGGCCATTTGATCACATCATTAACTGGATTGGCCCAAACATTCTAATCTGGTTATTTTATCAATGATTTTAATTTTCAAATGAATTTCCAGAAAACATATAGTTAATATTTTATATTGATATAATAAATGTTTAGCGTGATTTTACCTCTAGACCTTTCTGTCAGAAATGAAAGCCTTTGTAAACAGAATAACCATAGTTCTCTTTTCAATAATCCCACATATAACTTTACACAACATGTTTACAACAAAGCTGTGGGTGGAGTAAACATCAGCTGCAGGGTAAAGCTTACGATGAAATCACTCATCCACACAATATTCCCTCACAGGCGGCCAAAATCATCCCACTTCACTTCGGGTCTTCTTTTAGTGTGCAGATTGTTGTGGTCCCGATATTTTCTGGTTTAGTGGTTGGGGTCATCGTGATGTGAGGCCACGTCACTTTTCACAACCGTATCGAAATCAGCTAGCTATAATTACCTTCATTTTAAGACAGAAAACCAAACCAAACTAACTACGCTATGTTAGCTTGCAACGTCTCTACGTCTATAACACGTAAAGCGTGTTTTTGTTTGTCCACAATCAGCTGTTTATGGTGCTAGCTATCAACGACAATGCTAACAGCTGCGGCTAACTGATCGACAAGACGTTACTTTGCACATACCTTTGCAAAAGACAAAAATAAGTTTGACAAAAATCACGACAAATCGAGATTTACTCCAGTGGTGCCTTATGCCGTCAAGGTTCTCAAAAATAATGCCCTGGTTGACAATTATTAGCTCAAAAAACAGTCATAACGTAAGGGAATGCGATCATTTCAAAGATGTCGACTGGTCTACTTATTCTGCAGAACGAAAACAACAACAAACACTCTAACGCCCGCCCACCACATCTGTAACCAATCAAAGACGAGTGTGTAGATTGACAGCGGAATTTGTCCATTCAAAGGGGATCGAAAGCAGGTTTGCAGTGCTTTCATTGGATGAGTAATACAATACGTCTACACTTGTTGTCGCCTCGTTTTATACGAGTGATGACACAAATAGCCAATAGCAGGTCCTGGAAACTGGGCCAGGCCGACCGGTCACGCCTATGGCCACGCCTCAGCAAGGCTACGTGCATTACATGCACTGTACTTTTAGGGGGGGAAAAAACTCTTTTTTTCTGTAAACAGATCGTGCAGACACAAGCCAGTAACTCACAGTATTTGTCACAACTATAAATGACCAAAACAGCTTCAGTGATAAAGGAAATAAGCCACAGCTCACTCTCAAAAACACATATGTTCAAAAGGGATTTTATTCCACCAATCTGAATTTATTGAAATGTCCTCACTGTTTAAGATCTCATATGTACATCTTTATGTCGTCTTGTACATTTTGCACGATTTCTGTTAGCTCTCCTGCATGCAGGGGCCAACCTTTTAATAGACATGCACCGCACACTTTTGTGTTAGATTCTGTTCAATATACACAAATATAATACATTTTCCAAACACAGCATTTCTTGAAAAAAATGTGATTTCCCTTTAAAAACATTTTCTCTTAAAAACCCAAATCTTTTGATGTATTACATCACACAATGTACTATTGATAACAGTTAATCGAGTCACAATGTCCTTAAGGCAGACCTCAGCAGTTCTGCTCTAATAGCAATATATTGTTCCACCGAGTGAAACAAGTGAGACCCAATGCTACATTGAGATGTTACAGCATTTCAGTTGTTGCACGATTGTGAGCCATTCAATGATAGAAATCCTCATTTGTAACACTGAATGTCCATAGTCCAATTTCCAGCAGTTTGAAGCAAACAACTGAGAGTCTTATCCTTTACGGTGCATCCAGGATGTCCCTTTGTTTAGTCTGAGCGTCCTGGTCAAACAGCAGCTGTGGCCGTTGTCAGTGTAAGGGCATCTGACAGGTTGCGTAGCCGGACTCTGGAGTTGGTTATGGTTTCCAAATGTGACTTGGGCACCCATCCACGATGCCGATCGGACAGTCTCGTCCCCTCTACCCAATCTGATAGGAAAAAAGAATCCAGCACAGTAAATGATTATTTTCTAAAAAATACTGGACTGCATATACTTTATAGGTGTATCACACCTTCCACAGGGGAATGAACACAGACTGTATAATATTATTGGACAGAGCATGTGTGACGTCACCCATTGGTTTGTGGAGATATGAGTCGTTGAGTTTGCCGTTACAGGCGCAGCCATCCTGGTTGCGGATGTGACAATTTTAGACAAGAGGGAGGAGTGAGGGAGGAGCCCTTACACTCTACGTTACGCAACACACTTTCACTGGAAATCACATCATAACCACGCCCTAAAACACCCCCTGCTTTATCGCTTTTAAAATCAACAAGACCATAATTTAAAAAATTAACATCATTCTGTATTGCAGAAGGCTTAAAGGAGAATTCCGGCCAATTGTTATGTTAATCTTTCAATTGAAACCGACCCCCATCGGTGCAGGCAACACAGCTGACTGATATGGGGTCGTGGGCAGAGAACTGTTCCAGTTCCAAGGCCACAGCTTGGAAAACATTGATTTAGCTATGCTTGTTTAAACTGTGATTGTGAGACTCATACAATGTCAAAGTAACTGTGACATTAAATGTCACTATCGACTATACTTTTGCTGTCGTACAATGAGCTGTGACTTTTGTGAATAAAACTCTGCAAGACGGGAAGAATTGTCGAAGATGCAGGTGGTCGCCTGTTGAGCGCACCTCTCCCCTTGCAAGGATTCCCTTGCAAGTAAAACTAAACTACCTGTTTGTGGTCTTCTTTGTGCTGTGTCTTATTTAATTACAGAATAAGGGGTTTTCAAACCCAACAGACAGGGTAGGTGAATTAAAACAATGTCCGAGTTGAAAACAAACCTTGTTGTCATGTAAAGGCCCTGTTCATGTTGCACAGACATTTTAAATTGCATTTTGGGTCTGTTAAGAGGCACAAAGGCACTCTAAAGTCTGCCCTGACAACTGCCGTTTTAGTTGAGTGGAAGCTCATACACGTAGCTGCAGCTACTCCGTGTTGCCTGCACTGATTGGGGTTGGGGGGGTTTTCAATCAAAACATGTACTGCATATTTATAGCAATCAAGATTAACGGAATTCTCCTTTAAAACTAGCAATTGAGACCATAAACTCATTATGAAAATGTTTACTGAGGTAATAAATCAAGTGAGAAGGTATCTACAGAAAACGGACCTCCTTTTGCAACTGCACGTGTCACCCCCTGCTGGAATTCAGACAGAATGCAGGTTTAAGGCACTTCCGCATTTGCAGCACTTCGCAGAACCGGATGCTTTGTCCATTAAAATTATACAGTCTATGGGAATGAAGGAAAGGGTAGTGTGGTGGTCTTACTGTCACTGCTTTGTTGGTGCACAAGAATGATATCAGCTTTTTCCAACGAGAGCTCATCAGGCTGCTGGGCAACAATAGCTCGGATACACTGCATCTGTGTAAAATCTGTATGGACACAAGAGGAGAGAAGTCAGACCTACTGTCATTAATATTAAAAGATCAATAATGCAACCTACGTATGTAACGTATGTAATGACAGGACTGTCTGGACCTGCACAATTTGTGCTTCACTGATATTCATTTCACTCTCCTGTTATATTTATTTTTGGTTTGGTGACATCATGTAATTCCCAGCATAGGTCCACCAAGTTCCAGCTGACTAGTCAACCAGGGTAATTGAAAACACCTGTGGTGGGTGTGCGAGGGTTCAAAGTTCAAAATACAGTCTATTCCACTATTAGCAGTGATAAGACTCTCTAACACAGTTGCCCTCAGTAATGGTGTATTTACCACTAGCTACTTATAGTCATCAATTGCATTCACCTGCGGTTCAAGAAGTCAACCAATTTTAATTAATCAATTTTATTTGTCACATTAAAATCATACGATATACAAGATTTATGGTGTTTAAATGTATGTTCATTACAAGATAGATGTACATACTATAAGCACTATATTTGTCTTTTTTACCATGTGGGGGATTAGTCATGGTCAGAAATTTTACAATATCTACTTTCCATAATTACAACTAAGAGGCTGACATGAATGCTTTATTCCCCAGTGGGATGCTTATATTTACTCTACGATATGATGACAACGTGGCTTTAGATCACTTCCAATTTTCTCCCTGGTGCAGTATAGAGTACAAGCTGTACGTCATTTCATTTAAGTGTCTGAATGATGATGTAAAATATCTGCACAATTTTAACAGTTAAGCAACAGTTAATTCACTTTGTTTACTTTCATGGAAAATGTCATAACGAAGCCGTCGCTGAGGATGCAAAATGATCCTCAGTCTTGGGGAATCTGAATTTCTAACTCACAATAGAGTAACATGTTGAGTGTTTATTATGGGTAATGAGTGAAGTAGGCAGGGATCAGACACACCTTGCAAAGTCTAAGCCAAGTGTCATACTTCACCTTGTGCAGCAGAAAAATCTATTTCAGGATGTGGCCGGGAAAGAGCGGATATCCAACGTAGTTTATCACTCCTGAAGGAAGAAAAAGCAAAGGTGGATTTATCTTCTGCAATGTTTTTCACTTTGTAACATAACAACTGATATACAAACATTCCCTGCCATGGTCTCAGTCTCTTACTGTGTGTCAGTCCGTAGCAGCAGGGCTTTTTGTGTCATGTGCAGTCGGAACAGGTTCTTCTGGAGGGAGTGAAGTTTGACACGACAGTTCTCGGCACGCAGTTCTGACACAGGAGAGTGGTCTATTACTGTGAACCTTCCGCCTCTGGAAGCAGCGAAAGCACAAAAGAGGAATGAGATGGCAGAAGGAAAGACTATGATAAGATTGAAGGGATGATAAAAGACTACAGATATGAGGAAAACAGGATGTAGCCAATGGTAATGGCTTATTCGTAATGAGTTATGTTTGTTGACTCACTCTTTTTGTAGTGAAAGTAGCAAGTAGTCATTGAATAGGTGCAAATAGATATTCCTCTCTGTATCCTTTAGAGAGAAATCCATCAGTTCAGTGATGGGCCCTTCCCGCACCAGCCTCCGAGACTGACTGATTAGAGGTAGAGTCTGTAAACACACACACACGCGCACACGCACACAGACACACACACACACACACACACGCACACACACACACACACACAATAATATGTAAAGTAAATAAATTGATGTTTAATGTGATTAATTATGTTCATCTGTTTATCAGATATTAGTTTTAAATACAGTTTGCATACAATTAGTAATTTGGACAATAAGATTTGCTCAAACAATAAAATGTTATGATCATATCCTCACAATGTGATCCCATTGATTTTCTCCCATCCCTACTAGTCATTACTTACCCTGCATGCAAAGTCCACCTTAGCACTGAGAGAGACCAACGACTCAATGCTTTTCATCTGAGTGATGCTGTCATTACTCTCTTGAATCAGCTAAAGAAGAGGAAAGAAAAGTGCAGTTTGCCACCAGGGAGTTCAAGATAGCCAATATACTATAATAAAATATTGCTATCCTATGTTAATGTACAATCAAAAAGGGGATGTTTCTGTACCTTCTCCAGAAGTTTCAAAGATTTGATGGCCTGAGTCGCCTCCGCAGTACCAGGGGTTGTTCTCTTCACAATGTTCTAGATAGAGAACAGTGTGTTTGCGTGTTAAAGTGAGATAGACAAATGTTGTGAACCATAAACCTTTGCCGTTTGAGAAATTCACACAGACACACACCTGGACTAGCAGCTTAAGTCTTGTGATCCTCTGGAAGGGAAGGACGAGGAAGGAACGAAGAGGAAGCCTCTGACAAACAGGACTCCTCTCTAATTTCTCCACAATCCGTTTGAACCCTGAATTCTCATTCCTGAAAGAAAAAGGAGAAATGTAATGATAGACAGATCCAAAAAGAATACAGACACTAGCTGAACACAAAAGCTTGACTGAATGGCTTACATGAGTCTCTGGTAGGTGGCGTCCTGATAGGACTGGTTGGTAAGGTAGGGCACATAAACCATTTTGAAGGGCTGACAGTGCCGAGCGATGATATCACACACGGTGAAGTGTATAATGTCTGATTCCATCTGCTCTTCCAGCTTTGATAAAAAACTAAAACAAAAATATCATAATTATTTCAATCTTATTTCTCCCACAGATTTGTGAAACTGTACCTGCACAACTCACATAGGTTTGATAATCCTTTCATGTAGGTTTAATGTTTCATATATGTAAATGTGGACATAGCTCAGATGGGCTCTAAATCATATTTAACATTTCTGACCTGTGGCTGATGGCACGAACATCAGCAAACCGCGAAAACAGCCAGTTCCTATCCTGAGTAGTCAACAGCGCCCCCAGCTGTTTGGACTTGACAAAATGTTCAACAACGATGTCCAAACTCCGACAGTAGGAGGCCTCAGAGGTCACTACCTCAAATCTCACCTAGAAAGAAAAATACATGAGAAAATATTAAAACACTGAGTAAGCGAATAAGCACAGTGTTACTCTACAGGCTCAGGGATTTTGACAAGGATGTGACTAACTGAGGAGGAAGATTTCACAATGAGCACAAGTGTTCAGCTCAGACACACATGTCCGTTTTAAAGTTTAGGGGGAAACACCCACAGTCCCGGAAAAACAAAAACATGGTTACGCAATCACGTCTTCTGGCAAGTTTCACTCCTCTGCCAATAAAAAGTGGATCAATGGGAGGGTTATTCTGGGATGTGGCAAGTCTAAATATTTCATATGATTTTAGCAGTTTGAGGTATGAGGCAACAACTGAAAAGCTGATTCATGTAAATCATGCCGTTTCAGAGAAGTCACCATGAAATAAAATCATTGAGAAGCTGCTGAAATGTCTCCCCCAACAGTCTGAAACAGAAACCGTTACACCGATACTTACAATGCTTAATAATCTTTACTATACATAAATGGAACCATTTTAGCTGCTCTAATCAAAAATACCAATCTAGTCAAGATCTAAATATTTCATAGAAGCTGGATGAATGAAGTAAAGCACAATGACAATAAAGTTGAATCTAATCTAAAGCTGTAGGGAAAGTGAAAGATAATCATTGTGCATTTAATTGCCCATGGGATTCTACTGAAAGTCACTGAGGTGGGAATGTTGTGCCAGTAACTTTCCAAAGAAGCACAAATGCATGATTTGGTTAGATTGGACATTCTAATCAAAGCTCACTCTTGCTCTTAATTCACTGAAAAGTTACTGGCACAACGTTCGTGCCTCAATCCTTCATACGTATGAAGAACTTTCTTCCATCAAATGGTGGCTAGACTTCCATATTTGCAGTAAGTGTGCAGCAATGTGTTACCTACCTCCTGTAGTCGCCTCTGGTCCTCTGTGAGCTCCTCCAGCTCAGCACTGTTCCTGACCCCCGGCAGCTCCCTCCACAGTGTGGCGAACTGCGTGAGAGAGATGGACAGGGAGGAATGCCTGCTTTCACTCTTGGGGGGCTCAGGGAGAGGCAAGCTTTGGACACTGGTGAATGAGCCTGTGTTGACCAAGGAGTGGGGGTGCAGGGCAGGAGGTAGGGGAGGAAGAGGTCTGCGGGCAGGAGGGGGTGAGGGAGCAGGAGACGAGATAAAATCGGAACGAGCCTGGCGCAGGATCTCAAAGTTTTGGGCGGCCTCGCTATACTGCTGGTAGAGCTGGGCAGCATCTGGGAGAAAGAGAGGAAGTGGGACAAAGAAAGACAGCAGAAGAGAAGGAACAACAGAGAAATAAAGTTAAAAATAAAAGAAGCAAAGGGGAAAAGATGGATAGAGACAGGAACAGTGTTAGCCAAGAGGAGTTGTTTGCATTTGACATTCCTTTTATACATACTTGTCGGAATGCAAAGTCGGAGTAGCAGCAGCAGCAACTGTTTTTCCCTCAAGTTAGGAATGATGACTACTTGTAGAAACCTGTCTCTGGCTTGCAGAGACACACACATAAAAAGCACATACGCACATACTCTTGCCCCATTTCTCACAATATCCAGTAAATCATAGGTTAAGGGACCCGCTGCCATTTTAGGTTGTTTAAAATTGAAACTGAACTGTACTCAGACTTCCTTTCATTTGTGTATATCATTTAAAATCTGAGCCACAATGTTTAGAGTAAGAGATACACAGTTAATGGGCCTGTTTTTACACAGAGATGAATCACACATACTGAATGGAAATGGTCAACCGCGTCATTATTTTCCCGACCACAGCCAGAAAAGATATGATCTGAAGACACGTCACTGTGCTGCCTGTACCAGGCCTTTTCTAATAATCAACCCTAAGATTTACTCTGAAACAAAACTGTCAGTAATAAAAAAGAAGAAATCAGTCAAATTGTAAAAGAAGTCATATGCATAAACTGCTGCAACAACACATTTTGAAAATAGGCATTCATGAAGTCATTGTTTTTGATTGGTGCCTAAAGAGAATATATAGTACTTTTAAACTGCACAACCTGAATTAAGCAAAAATGAAGGTGGAACAAAGACACTCACTGAAAAACCTTGAATTCCTTTTTCGTCTGTCGATTGTGTCCAAAACATTCCTACAGTGCAGAGAAAGAGTCACAAGAACAACAATTTACTATTACTCTTGATGATTTTTGAAAAGAGTTGACCCAAACTATCTAAAACAGCTTTTTATTGTGGATCATTTGCATTGAGAATAAGGACATATGACTGTACTGGCAGGTTAAATGCAAAGAATGCATAGAAATATAGCATTGTACCTCCAAGTGCTAAACCACGACACGTTTAATATTACTCAATCAAATGTATAAAACAGTAACGAATTAGACACATTTTGTCCACACCTGTATTTTAACATGTCATTTTGTATCACATGGATTTTGATTGTGTCACTCACCTCAGCTCTACTTCTCCCCAGCTTTTGCTTCGATCATCCTCATCATCTGAAATAAAAAAGTATCCATTTGTCGAAACATTATACAACAGCATTCTGATTAATTGACTATGAACTACAGTGACAGTTTGGATGAATGAATAAAAATACTAAAAATGCAACAACAAAAAGTCAAAAATAAATAGGTAATAAAAACAAAAAATAATTGTCAGTTAGTTAGTTAGTAAGTAACCATGCTACAGAAAGCATTACAGAGGAGATTAGTGTGTTCCCAAAACTCAAATACTTCTCATGTTAAGTCTCAAAGCAGAATCAACTTGAGCCTTTTAGCACATGCCTCTGGGTTTCCCTTACTTTCTCCACCTCCACTTATCTCCGCCCACTACCTGTACTCCTACCACAACACTGTGACGCATTTTCCAGTTTAGGGTAATGTGATCAGATCAGTGCACTGATATAGTCTATTAGCAGATGGCAGCCTTCGATTTGGGGCTCTTGATTGATGTAATTGATGTGCAAAAAAAAACAGCAAACCAGAGGATATGACTAGAAGATTGTCTCTGATTAAAGTTGTCTGTGTGCAAAATCAAATGTTGACTTCATTCAAAGGCTGCTTCCTCTGCGGGCAGTCTAGCCTGAAATGTGTCAAGCTGATCAGATTTTTTTTTTTTAATTGACTGATGAGAAACTAGACAATTATTGTCAGTGTCTGTCTCGCCTTCATCTTCTTTAGTTACCTGTTGTAGAGAATATTCTGGTTCTGCGATCCCTTCCAGCATTTTCCTCTTCTTCCACTTTGTCCACTTCTAAAAGCTCTCCATTTCTTCTTTCAGTGGTTTTACGGATTCCCCTTCGTCTTAATCGAGCCTCCGGACCCAAATCTTGGAAACCGCTCGTCAAAGTCCCCCGTTCTATATTACTTTCTGCCACCGCCTCTCCCTTACTACTATCCAATTCGGTTCCCTTTCCCACCTTTTCTGCAATACTCCTCTCTTCTGGCTCCTCTTTCTGCCTTTCTTCTTCACTATCACCCATTCTGTCTTCCACCTCCTGGCCCCCACCCTCTCTGGAGGGAGTAAGCAGGTCAGATTCACTGTCATAATTAAGAATGGGGCAGCTGCTAGGCTTGTACAGTGTGTTGCTCACAGATAAATACATCTCTACCTCCTTCTTTATTCTTGCTTCTTTCTCCATTTCTGATAATTTAACCTCATCCTCTGCCTCTTCACTAACTTCCCCCTCTATAGCTGACTTTTCTAACTGAGTGTGACCAGACGGCTCAGTCTCTTTGTCCATACTGTGATCTTCCTTCCCTTCTGTGTCTAACAATGTGTCGGCATGAGTGTATGTAGGCGTGTCACCATGCATAGCTGTGAACTGGTCAGCATGCATGTCGGCTTGGCTCTGCCCCATACCTCTCAATCCCTCCACCTCCAACGGCTCTTCCTCCTCCAGCTCTGGCTCTATGTGCTGTTCGTCTGTTCTCAACTTAACAACAGGCACCTCTCCGGTCCCTTGTGCAGCCTCCTCCTGCCGTTTGTCGTTCTTGATCGTTGTCTCGGACTGGTCGACTGTTTGATACCCTCGTACCTCTGCATTAGGTTCATCAACAGTATGTTCCTCTGAGCGTCCCAGGATCTCCTGCACCACATTTTTGGCCCATTTAAGGTGGGGGGCTTGGGAATGCCGCTTAGGCTCCTCGGACATGCTCCATGCCCCGCTCAGTTGGATCCGAATGGCCTCCACCTCCTCTGGACTCATTGCTCTGGTGTTAATCCCTTCCAAGATGGGTTGAATTTGTTCAAAATTCACCTGAGGACAAACATCACCATAAGGATTACTCGGGACTGGCGAAGATTGCTCCCTCTCTACTTCCACCTCTTCTTTATTTTTCTCTCTCCACTCTATGAGGAGTTTTTCAGTCCGTAAGTCTCTTTTTATCGGCCCTATTTCGGCGTACGGGTGCTCCACTTCGCTCCTCACTCCCTCTCCAGTCTCTCCGTGAAGCTCTGACGACGCTCTGTATCTCATATGCACTTCAGTTGTTTCTCCTGTGGCTGGCCTTGGCACGTCACACTCACTCTTGCTCTCTGTGTCCTGGTTGTAGATGATCGGGGGTTCATCATTTCTACTCAGTGTCGGATGCAGGTCATCATGAGGTTGCAGTGTGGCCTCATCACTGCAATGACAACTTTCTATATTTGGGTTGTCTATTTCCACTCCGTCATCAACTTGTGACGGTGACATCCTGCTGGTTACTGACCGGGGCAACGTTTGCCCAATCACACAGAAGATGTATGTTGGCTGCTTCTCCCTCCCTCCCCCATCCTCCTCTTCGTGAACCGCCTCCTCCTTTCCCATTGCACATTCCTCTTTCCCCTCCTTCTCTCCCTCACACCCCTTGACGGCAATAGGTGAGAGGCCATCATGTGTAATTCCACCTTCCAAAAATTCATGACAGTCCACAAACTGCTCTTCCTCATCTTCCTCTTTTTCATCCTCCTCGTCTCCGCCGCTGGACACAGTCACAAAGCCGTCCTCTCCTGACAGCATTGCGTCTCTCTCCTGCCTCCACCCTGTATCACTTCCTCCTTCGCTCTCGGAGCGGGCCCAATAGTCACTCCCACCCTCTTCCTCTCTGTCACTGTCCTCTGTGTTATCTGTCACATTCTCTCCTTCTGCATCCCTCCGCCGGCTTCCATCTATCCCTCCATCGCTGTCAGACAGATGTTCCTTCCCTCGCTTATCTTCTTCTCTCCAGACTTCACCCACCTCCTCTCCATCCACACTTACACCCTCTGTCTCTCTCTCTCTGTCTCCCCTCTGCTGAGTTCCCCCTTCATGCCTTCCTCTGTAACTGCTTTGGTCCAAGTACTTCTCATCTGGTTCCTCTTTTACTCGCCGCCCCTCTCTTTCCCACTCAGCCTGTGACTCCATACTCCTCTCTTCTTCTCTCCTCCTCTCTTTCCCCCTTATGTGTCTCTCTCTGTTTACAAATTCGTCTTTACTATTCTTGCCCCTCTGTGGCTCTAACCACATCCTTCTTGGCTCCCTTCTTTGCTCCCTATGACTGCTTTCAGCAGCTGAATTTCTCTGTTCTTGTACATCTCTGTCACTTTCAGCAGTGCTCTCTCTACCAGATTGGCTCTCTTCATAACTGTCTCTGGATCTTCGAGATCTCATCTCATTGTCCATGTTGCGGCTACACTCTCCACTGCTTGGGGCTCGTGACTGCATCCTAGCGGCCATCTCACTCTGGGATCGGCTGCTTCTGCCTGTCTTATCATCCCACCTAAGATCGGCCTCTCTTTCCTTTGTTTCCCTGCCTCTCCTCTGCTCGTGCTCTCTGTATCTATCTTCCTCTCTCCTGTCATCCTTCAAGTCTCTCACACTTTCCTTCCATCTGTCTCCCTCCCTTGCTGCTCTCCTGTCAAACTCTCTGTACCTCTCTCTATCTTTCTCCTCTCCCTTCCTCCTGAATCGTTCCACTTCTCTTTCCCTGTCTCTGTATTTCTGCCTGTCCGCTTCCCCGTGTCCTTGCCTATCTTGATCTCTCTCCCTCAGTGGTTTTCCCGTACTGTCCCCCTCACTTCTGCTGTGTTGATATGTCAACTCATGCCTCTCTTTGTATCTCACTCTATCCCTCTTCAGCTCTCTCTCGTCACTGTCTCCTTCACTCCTGGTGTCCCTCCTTCCCTCTCTCCTTTGCACCTTTTCCCTCTCTTTCCAATCTGGGTAGATCTCTCTGTCTCTTGCCCTGTGTGGAGAAGGCACCCTGGCCTCCCTTTCTCCCATATTAGACTTTGGCTTTTCTCTTTTTCTATCTGTATCCCTCTCTCTTCTGTCCCATGAATCACCCACTTCTCTTCTCCTGTCTTGAGAACCAATACCAGACTCCTCATATCTGTCCCTCTTTCGTGATTTCTCATCTTCTACAGGTCTTCCTCCAGTGTTTTTTCCCTCTTCCTTCATCCTGCTTCGGATCTCATCTCTTTCCCTCTCTCTGTGCCTCTCTCTCTGTCGTACCCTCTCTCTTTCTTGCTCCCAGTCATCTGTCTCAACTCTTTTCTGCCTATCTCTCTGTCTCCTTGCCCCTCTCTCTTCCTCCATCTCAGTGGTAGATGCCATTCCTTTGCCATGATCTGCACTGTTTTTTCTCATTCTGGGAAATGTGCCACCTTTCTCCATCCCTCTCTCTACCTCCCTCATGGTCAACTTCTCTAGATTTGACAGCAGCCTCCCGTTTCTATCTCTGTCATCTTCCTGCCTCCTTTCTCTTTCCCTCCACTTTCTTTCTCCCTCCCTCGGCCGGGGTGCAGGAGCTCGGTCTCTTTCATAGTATCTATCCCGTGGGTCCATATCTTTGTATCTTGATTTGTCCATCCTCCTGTCTTCCTCTCGGTTGCTGTCTCTCTCTCGCTCCGACTGGGCAGTCATTGCTGGCCTGGGACTTGGATCCCGGGAGATTTTTCCACCTAGCTGAAGCTTGCGGCCAGATGTGTTTATGTTAGATAAAGTGTCAAAGAGAGTGCAGCTGGGTCTTTTTGTCCCCATTGTATGATAACTTGGAGAACCTAAAAGACAGCAAGAGTCCACATCATCAATTTAGACATCAGGCATTGAGAGTCAAGACATTTTTTAGGGACAAATAACTGAAATGCAGGTTAAATTAAGCAATATGGAGGTCTGCAAACTTTTACATACTTAGTTAATGCCACAGAGTTGAGTATGAATACTCACATTACTGCTACCTTTGAAAAACCATGATAGATGCAACAATTGTACTGATATTGTAAGTCAACCAGTGGTTGTATAATCACTTTACAGTAGAAATGTATGCCAGATAAAAGGTGACACCCCTTACAGTTCTCTATGCAGCAAAGCACAGCATACCAAAAGAAGTCTTTCAGAAAGTGAAGGCTTGTGACACATAGGCACGGCATGTAACATGTTAACCACAACTAAAGCTGGATTTAACTCTGTGTTCAAACCAGAAGCAAATTGCAGAATCTCAAATTCATGAGAACAAACTAGTAAAGAAACTCACCTGAATGTTGTTTCCTGGGGAGCTCTGTGGCCTCCCCCCAGGTCCAGCTCAGCTCAAAACCATAGGATTGCACAACAAACAAGAATGCAGTCCCTCTATACACACTGTCTAGTTGACATTTAATGGCCTCCTTTTGTTCAAATTAAAATTTTGTGAAAAACGTGAAAAATGTTTAATGTCTTCTTGCTTTTCCCTCTCGCTGCTTCTTTCCCCTCCTTTAAATTCCCAAACAAGTCTCAACAGATTGATACTTATCGTTCCCCTCCTTCTCTCTGTCTTGTTTTCTCCGTGGCTGTTGCTAAACAGGGAGATCTCTAATAAATAAATAAAAATCAGTCGAGTCTGTCCACTACTTTAGTCTTTTTTCCCTCCCTTCTAATGCCGACGTGATCGCCTGTGTTTGGACTGGAGCCCCCCCCCCCTGCTAACAGAAAGTACATAACGCTCTCCTCTCTCCTGCCCCATTCTCTCGCGAAACACAGGAAGTACAACACCTTGGTGTCTCTGTCTTGGAGCAACGATTGGTTGATATGGAGTAGCCGGGTGTGTCTGCACAACACACACACACTCACACACACAGCCAGGTAAG
Organism: Gymnocephalus cernua; assembly: GCA_023631565.1. Taxonomy (NCBI): domain Eukaryota; kingdom Metazoa; phylum Chordata; class Actinopteri; order Perciformes; family Percidae; genus Gymnocephalus; species Gymnocephalus cernua. The sequence continues at coordinate 30,708,148 of CM042429.1, forward strand.
GTAAGATACAAAACAAGGGAGAGAAGGGGGAGGGGAGCCATAAGTGAGGCTTGAGGGTACACACACAGTTTGGTGGAGAGCTCATTGAGGCCTATCAAACTTCTCTACATTCCTCTGGGAGGTAGTAAAGACAGGGACATACAAACTGCTTCCTTTGATTAAAAAAAAAGATTAGGCAATCACGCAGTAGGAAACCAAGGAAAGGGGCATTTACAAGAGTGATCTGTGAATGATTTGTTTAACAATTACTGCTTGATTGAGTGCTGCAGTGACCTCAGATTAAAGGTTTGGAGTAGGCTACCACAACTCTGTCATTAACATTACCAAATAAAGACAAAAAGACTCACTTATGCATTTACTTGGTCTTTTGTTTTGTTCACACTTTTCTCGTTCACATTTGTTCTTCATTATAATTTATTTATAATTCAGATTCAAGCATTTTATAATTTTACATCTCAAGTTGCAAGTTTATTTAGGTAGGCTACACCTAGCTAAACCGTATAGAATAAAACAACTCTGCAATTCATCCTATGAGGGTTGTTATAGCCCATAGTTATTGCCTTCAAAAATGTTGGCAACCCCATTTATACCAATGAGGGCATTAGTTTTTGCTACCAAAAGAAAATTGATACAATCAATTTCCTCATCTCAACAATGTAATCTTTTGACCCATACATTTATCCATTATCTACACCTGCTTGTCCTTGGATGCAGGGCCTGAAGCCTCCCAGCTCACATGGCAAGATTTAATCTTTTGAACATTTTGAAATATCTTTGAATATGTGGTTTTGTTTATGTGCACCAACCAGGGAGTTGCAAACATAATGGCGTTGCACTTGTAAATGCCAATAAAGTAACTGAACTTAACTTGCTGTAGTAGTTAACTGTCTTCCTCTAAAAGTAAGGGTTCTAATTTCTGTTGAGGTTAAAAAGCTAACAATGACGGTGAGCTAGGCTATAGTAAAAAATAAATATATAATAATAATCAGTTAATTGCGATACAAACTAAACTCTCTTCCCATGGATTTTAGACAGGCTACTGAGGAATGTGTATCATCTTTAATCTTATAATTTTGAAATATCTTAGGCCCTATCCACACGGAAACGTATTTCAATGCAAACGCACATCTTTTGCATCGTTTGGGCCGTCTGTCCACATGAATCCTGTAAACGAACTGCCCGTAAACGCACTTTTTTGAAACCTGGTCCCAGGGTGAATAAAAAAAAAGCCGGCTCACGTTTGGCTTCATATGGACGGCGAAACCGCATACGTGCGTATCGATGATGTCATCCCCACACACCTCAGACTCAAAGCTCCGCCTTCAACCCAGCTGACAGCGCTAGCAGGGACGCAACGCTGCTAGCTCGCTAATCTGTCTGTTTATCAACTCCTTGAACGGATTATAGTAACTTTTAGCACCGCTTATTGTAGAAAGGCTACCGCAAGAAAAACGTGTAGCTAGATTATCAAAAAGACATCGGATCATTGATGTTTGTGTGACTGCCGATGTTGATGTTAGCTAGCGTTAGCGCGCTAGCTAGCGCGCTAACGCTAGCTCTGCTAGCTGCAATCATGTCCGATAGAATGTAAACAAAGTTTACATTCTTTTTCTAGGTGGCCTTTATATAACGAGCAGTGATGTAAGTTATTAAAGTCTAGTCCATGGATGTCTTAAGCTAAGAGAACTAGCTAACAGTCATGTTATGAACTTTTATATACTGTCTATGGTTGTGAAAGGAAGTCACTCATGGATGTATTAAGAGAACTCACTGAAGGCTGCTCTTCTTCTTCGTTCCGTTAATTTCTGTAGCAGTAACAGCGCCGCCTACAGGCCTGGCATATGAAGTACCGTGTTGAGTCATTTAGAGATGGATTCATGTGGATGTGAATTTTCTTGAGCCGAATCCAGGGAAGACGGATGCGTTTTCATCCTGACGTCTTCATGTGGACGGGGCCTTAGTCCTTTCTGTAGTATTGGGTTATGATTAGAAGAATGGGCATTGCTTCAGTGAAATCAATCTGATAAAACTTGTAACAGGTTAAAGACTGTCTATTCAAATGCATGATGATAAATTGGAAGAATAAGGTAAAGATTACTGTATACAAAACAAACTGTGTTGACATGTTTTGTTTCTAACAATTGAAACATTATACTGAATATATTGCACTCTACTTTGTAAGGCCCAATATAATGTACACTGCTAAAATGTAATTCATCCCAGAGCAAAATATTCTACACACATGATTTTATAAGAACATTATTTAAACAACAGACCTTTTCTTTAAGAATTAACATAGCTTTATATATTTAACTTATTAATAGGTGATTATCTTTAAGTGATAAAATACACTCAATTGCCACCATTGCCAGGTAATTTGATGAACAAAAATAATTCTAATAATTCTAATGCAGTGCAATACATCCTACTGTCATGAACATTATGTTGTTTTGTTAAAGGTCCCATGGCATGAAAATTTCACTTTATGAGTTTTTTTAACATTAACATTAATATGGTCCCCAATTGGCTTGAAATGGTGATAGGTGTAAACCGAGCCCTGGGTATCCTGCTCTGCCTCTGAGAAAAAGTAAACGGCAGATGAGCCGTTCTGGAATCTTGCTTGTTATGAGGTTAACACATGGATAGTATGATTGATGTTGACGATGTTGTTGATGAAATGGTGATTGGTATGGAAATGTTCCCCTGTGTTGATATATTATTTTCATGATAAATATTGTCAGATGGTTCTCTCAGCTGTCAAATTGGAGGCCTATTTGTCTATTTGTTCTATTTTATAAATGGAGCATTTTATTTTATTCTGTAGCACCTAGGCCTATTTATTTATTTATTTATTTATTTATCTTCTCAACTACCCTGGTGTACAACCAGAGCCTATGTATTTCGGTCTTGCATTTGTGTCTGTCCTGTGTCTATGTCTTGCTGCTTGCCCTGCGGGGACAAATAAAGTTTAAACTATCTAACTAACTAACTAACAAGCAAAGTTACCTCCCCTTTCTCTGCTTTACCTGCCCAGAGAATTTGTTCAACCCATGAGAGAGAGATCCCCCTCTCTCCTCCTCGATAGCTACAGACACAGAAATGGCACGTTTTGAGGAAAGCTCATTGTGGGACTGGCTCTAGCTATAATTCTGCACCAAGGCTGAATTTCGGGAAAGAGACATCAGATACAGTATTAGGGGACCACTAAGGTCTATATAAAAGCATCCAAAGAGCACCATGTCATGGGACCTTTAAAGCAACATGTTTGCACACGTTTAATAGGCGTTCCCTCTCAGGAGCAGGTAGAGTGTTGTGCATGTGCATTTTTTCAAAAAGTGGAGAGGGCGGTTCTTTTCTAAAATTCGGGAAAATCCTCCACTATACCTTTTTAAGTGTTTTAGAAAAGGTGTTGAATCAACTTTATGGTATTTTTTTCCTGTTGGCATTGAGAGAACAGTGAAATGAAATCACAGCAAATAGGCACTGCAGAGTTCGATCCCCGGTCCGGGTAGGGCCTTTCTGTGTGGAGTTTGCTTGTTCTCCCCGTGTTTGTGTGGGTTCCATTCCACTAAGTGTATCTGTGTCACATTCTCATTAGGGGCTGAGCCCCCCTAAAGGTTTGATCCCAGAATCGCCCCTGGTCTAGTCTATTCTAGCCTATAGCGGCATAACTAAGGTTGGTCCAAGGCAAACCTGAGCCAGCCCTGACTGTAACTTTTATCAAAGAGCAATTTCTGCCTCCTGAGGAACCAGCACCCATGTGTATGTATATGTATGAATATGTCTATGTTTAATCTACAAGGATGTCTACCGATGCTTTTATGTCTATTGGTGACCTTATGATATGGGTATGTGTCGAGTATGTCTCTTGGGGGCTTGGTGATGTTATGGCTAAGTTTAGACTATGCTGCAAAACCAATTTCCCCAAAGGGGAAATGTATCTGAAATATTTTTTTGTTTTACTTTTTTAAATAAGCTACTTACTTGATCTGGAAATGCATCCTATTAAATGATTATTAAATATGTAATGATTTGTTGAGTGTTAACAGAGGCACACAGACAGAAAACTGTAGCATGTCATGCCATCGTGGACGTATTAAGAGAATGCCATGCTTGAGCTTTTCCTGTCCCACAGTGATCTGTTTCTTGTCAGCTGATGCGGGTAAGATTCAGCTGCAGCTCATTGGTCGCGCTTCATTTGGACGGTCACATGCGCGCGTGTGTTTAGTTTCACTTCCGCACTCCGCTGCTGTCTGTAGCCATGGGTGTATTAGCCTGTTAGCCTCTGCGGTGCCATTTCACACATTCTGACGAAAAGCGCATTTATTATCAAGGACAGGAAAAGCGTGCAGCTAATAACGTTCATTTGAAACTCCCGAACACGTGCAGATGGACTTTATTGTATCTGCATAACACAATAGCAGCTTTATTGTTTCTAAGTCAACCAGGAAGCGACGTTAGCGCCAGGAAGCTCACTACATCATCAACGCACGGGCTTCATGTTGAAACATTTGTTAAACTGTAACTAACAAAGAGATTTCCCCGCTTGTTGACAGTAGAATAAGTCATGAAGGTAGGTGAATATAGCCTAATGGTAAACTCGGTTAAGCCTTTGAGAGAGGTGTTTTTATCTGACTGTATTTTCTCAGCAAAAGTTATTTCTTCATGCGGAGATGAACAGACATTTTGCATGCACACACTGCATATGGCTGGCTTAATATGTGCTTTCACAACATCATTTCCCAATTACACGAGGAGTTTATAGGGGTCGTATTCTATTTTTGTGTCCTTGGATTATGTAGCCTACTACACTTAAAATTGTTTTTGTCCAAGACATGGACAGTTCATTTTCTCCTAGTTGTGTTTTTTGAGCACGGAAGTAGGCTACCTCATGATGAACAGGAGATATGCAATTCAAAATCCCACCATTTAATTTTGAGTTATGTTAAATATGTGTGGGCCGTATGGATAAAATCCTCTCTCTTGGTAAATGTTAGCCTAGATGTTTATGTATGTAGACTGGTTTGTCTGTTTTTGGTTATTCAGTTCAATTAAATACCTGACAAATCAAGGTACTTTATCACATTAATGTAAAAATCCTATACAAATCCAATATTACCATAAAGCATTCCTGTTCTTTGATTTTCCCACGATAGAGTTGTCAAAAGGATTAGAGAGAGCTGCAACTAACGATTCTTTTCATTATACATGTAGGCTATCTACCAATTATTTCCTTAATTGATTTCCTTCTCATTTTGTTACAAAAAATTGTGAAAAATGCCCATTATAATTTTCCAGAGCCAAAGGTGTCGTATTGAAATAGCTTGTTTTGACTAACAGTCTCAACCCCAAGATTATTCAATTTAATATCATATAAGAGAAATAAAGGCAACAACGTTTTGCAATTTTGCTACCATAGTACCACCTCGTTTATTCTACTATTGTATATTATTATATTATATTGTACCTTCTGACCTATATCATTGTAAATAGTACCGGGACTTACAATCTTCGTTCCCAGGATCTTTTCCTTCTATCTGTTCCAAAGGTTAGAACTGAGCTGGGGAAACAGGCGTTTAAGTTTGCTGCTCCTTCTACATGGAACAAGTTACAGAAATCCATGAAAGTTACTGAACTAGTCTCATTGGTCGCTTTTAAGAGGATGTTGTTTGACTTGGAGGCAGCCACATCTGGCTTTAGATGTTTTACCTGACGTGTTTAGCATTCTGGTTGACTTTGAGGGATTTGCTGTTTCTGTTGTTTTATGTTATTAGTGTTTTTGTGTATTTTGTATTTGCATGTACTGTATGTGTGGTTGTACTGCTGCCAGCCTTGGCCAGGACACTCTTGAAAAATATATTTTAATCTCAATGAGTCTCTTCCTGGTTAAATAAAAAATTAAAATGAAAACTGTATGGAAAAATCCCTGATGGTAGACAGTTAATATTGTCTTACACAGCATATTTTCATATTATCCAATATAATATTTCATGCAACATCTGTGTCAGGTGGTCAACAGTCAGGGTGGAGGGCCCTTCCTGGTGTGGACCCTGGTTGTTCAGCTGGTCCTGTGTGGGAGTGGGGTGTACACCGCTGATGGCACCAACAGCTGTAAACTGGTCTCTGAGTCTGCCTCAGAACGGAAAGTCCTCAACCGACTAGAGCCACTCGCCCATAGGAAGTAAGAAGTGACTCAATTGTGTACCTGCATATTCAGTGCCATCGATATGACGTTAGATTGTTTTTGGATTGCCTGTTATCAATCTAAAATCAGCACTAATGAATAAGCAAACCAGCCATGATGGAAGCATTTTGCCTGATTGTCCTTTGCCATTCAGTGTTGTGCCTTTTCTCACATATTAGTTGTTAACTGGGATTTGTTCTCATGTTGACAGCTTTACAGCAGTGACCAAGAATGGAACTGAGAGTTACACATATGTGTTCCAGTTGTGTGGGGATGCAGGGGGTATTCTAAGAGCTGGGGTTGTTCAGTTGGACAGCATGAAAATGGAAGAAAAACCAACAGTGATTGGCACATATGATGCAACACAGGCCATTGGAGGAAGTAAGTCTCTGAAAAATATAAGAATTTTGCCCTAATTTACCCTGACTTAGTATGTGGATATTAACAATCTGTGAATTAGAATCTGTTGGAGAATTGCCTTGTGTTTGAGACAAACTAGGAGCACAATAATCCCAAAAAATGTTTTAGAATTATTTAGTGTTCATTCTTTATCTGTGATCATGGGATTAACCATTCCATATGATGCTTTAGATCTGTTTTATGTCTGCATTGTCTATTTTGACACTTTCCTGCCCTTGCAGGTGACTGGGTGATGTTGATCTACACAAACGGGGACAGATATGATGCCCACTGCTCTAAGGAAAAGAGGAAAGCCATGGTCATGATCTCTTGTGACAGAAATACAGATGTGGTAAAAGAAACTCAGATGGCTTTTAGATCATCAGATTTGTGAAGAGAAATGCTAGTTTAAATGTCACCGTGTTTAAAACAAAAATGCAAGGGGCTGCACTGGTGACAGGTTGCTTCAGGTACCGGTGTGAAGATGATCCAGAAAGGCATCTTTGATAACATATCCAGTGGTTTATGATACTATGACACGTTATCACAGTGATTTTATTCTTCATCTTAATGATTACAAGGGAACTGTAGAAATACCTCTTTCATGTTACAAAGTAATCTATCGTGAATGTGCGCCTATTAAATGCAGCATGTTGCTGGATGGATGACGTCAGATTGTGTTGTCTAAAATGTGAATCAGGGTGCACGGTGCTAATGTTTCTCCTGTGAGACATGTCATCTTGCACCCTGTGTGTGTTGCTTTATATTCCCTTTGTCTCTCTCTATCTCATTCCCAGGGCAACATGAAGGTGGTGTTGGAGGACAGGGATAGGTTGCAGGACTGTTTCTACCTGTTTGAGCTGGACTCCAGTGCAGTGTGCCCAGCTATTGAGTCCCACATCAGCACTGGCTCCATAATACTCATCATGTGCGTAAAGATAGTGAGGGAGGGAGGGAGGGAGGTGACACAAAAGCCCTTAACGTTAAAGCATATAATAATAGCATAGGCCCTCTCTTCTTCCAGTGGTTTCTGTCTTCTGGCTGTTTATCTCATCGGAGGTTTCCTTTACCAACGACTGATTGTTGGAGCCAAAGGGATGGAGCAATTCCCAAATTATGCTTTTTGGTTGGAGGTCGGCAATCTGACAGCGGTAAGCCGAGTGCAGTTGATGCATAACGTCATTAAAAGATCAGGCTCATGTTATTTCTTTGGAAATTCATAAAAAAAAACTTTACCTCCCCTTACAGGATGGGTGTGACTTTGTGTGCCGGTCAGGAAAACGGGAGGAAGCCCCGGCTTACAGGGGAGTGGCCACAGAACCTTTAGAAGAAGAGCCAGAGGAGAGAGATGACCACTTACTACCTATGTGACCTCAATATGTCAGACATGGGACAGAAATCTTCACTGTGTGACAGTTTACTCTTTCACAGGTCACAGGTTGCTGTTAGACACAAGTCTTGTTTTTCTTGTGCAGGTTTAGGTTAGGACCTGACACTTTGCGTGTATTCCATACTTGTGCCTAGCTACTGTGTGATCTGCTTGTCACTTAAGAGGGCATGTTGCTCATAGGGCTGACAGACATGTCTCCTCTTCCTACCCCATGCATTTCATTCAACTGTTTGATGTCAAACAAATGAGTGATTCACCCAAGATTACAAAGTGACAATAAAGACTCTTCTCCCATGGAAATCTGGCACAAAAGGGAGAAGTTAAGAAGTTGGATTTCTGCCTGATTTAAATGTAATGACATATTGCTGCCATGTCCTGTTCTCAGCTAATGATTGATTGATTGATTGATTGATTGTTGGAAATTGGTGCAGGTTGCAGCAAGCTGCTTTACCTGGGACCCGGTTGTGCACGGACAGTTGCAGGTTACAAAACACAGAAGTGCTTTCGCTTGTGTAATTTAGCTTTAATCAGTTTTTGTGTTTTGAAAGTAATCTGAGAATGTGAATTTTTATTTCTGTGACTGCTCACAATTTTGCTACACAAGTAGAAATCACTGCAGAAACCCTAGCTTGACTGACTTATATTTTTAGTTGGGCTTATTCCCTTTCTCCCACATTATAGGGAAAAGCTTCTACATCAATGCTAAATATTTTCTGTTGAGTTGTGCCAGTTTCCTTACTGAAATCTGAGCTTGACCGTTGTAATCAACCATCTTAATTTCTTTTTAATTGATTTTTGAGTTTAACAGGCACACCTGTTATGGACTATATCTATCTATCTATCTATCTATCTATCTATCTATCTATCTACAGAAAAATTCCACCTAAACAACATATGCTGCAATGTCTACGAATGAAGTTGAAAGAATGATAGAAACGTATATAAAATAACAAACTAGTACTGTACAAGAAATAATAGAAAAGTACATACAGATTTAACCAAACACAATTAAGTTAGAGTCTCTGCAGGAAGGAATGCGATGGTCTCCAACGTCTCCAGAATCTTTTGGAATTATATTTGAGGTCATAAGTCAGTTTCTCCAGAGGGAGAAGAGCCGATATCTGTGACAACCACATACCGGCCGTGGGGACTCGCGGAGCGGAACGCCTCAGTAAAAACATTTCTTAGCCAGAAATAAAAGAATTATCGGTGTCCCATCCTCTCAATTTTTATCAGTGAGGTCAACAATGCTGTTAACTTGATGCACTAAACTTACACATTTGGTGTTTAAAGCAAAGCATCCAACTAAAATGTAATTACATCTCAAATCACAAATTTTAGTTTAGAAATGCTACCACACAGTGATAGGCAATTATAAGAGATTAATATATGAATTCTGCTATTTGTAATTTATGATATCAAGATGTAGGGTATATATGTAGTATATGTACTTGTATTTTCATAGTATAAATGAACACACAGCAAAAGATTATTGTTCATAATCTCAAACCTATTTAATAATGAATTTTGTAGTGGGAAGAAAACCCAAACACAAGATACACACACAAACATACAAACATAGGGTGCGAGTTTTCTTTTGACCAAATATTAAGGCTGCTTAATGCCTGTTGCTTTGCTTGTTTAGGAGAATAGAGTTACAATGAACTAATTTAGTGTTATTTTCTATACAGTTCTTGTATCAATATGTTATGGTTTTAAACATTTTACAGCTCTGATAATACTTTTTGGAAATTGCGATTGTATAGATTAAAGCATGATTTTTGACCTTGATGGCAAAATTATATTAGGAAGTTTCAGTTGTGGATCAAGTTACTATATTATTGTCAGTGTGCACTTACATCAGGTTTGTTTTGTTTCTGTCACTTGCTTTTTGTGTTTTTTAGGTTGACATTTCTTTGCTTAGTTCTGGTAGAAAAGGTTACACCTGTGGTTGTAGTGAACTGAACAACCTCTAGATTAATATAATGACCTGTTTGGTTCAAGGATGATTTCAATCTACCAATGTTTTGTTTGTTTTCTGATTCCATCACAAATAAAAGATAATAAAGAAAGTAGTTTATGTATGCCCATTGTAGTGGTGAAATTAGTACACACCTAAATGCACTCAACTTTGGAGATTTAATGTGAAATGTTTTAATAAAAACATTTTATATTTTTATTAATAATTTATATTTAGATTAACTGCATGGTAAAGATATTTGCTAATGTTGAGTAGTGTTTGGACCACTTGGCAAATGTTTCAGGAAAAATAATCAGGTTAACCAATTTTATTTCAAAATTGGTTCTTAAACCAAGCCTGAAACCTAAAAACCCAAATTTACCAAGAAACCTTTGAGGAACATTTGCATTTCATATTTCACCCATGCAATGACCCCTTTACAAGATGGAATACCAAGAAACCTTATTCTGAGAATAACATTAATACTGCTAACAGAAATCATAAATTACACTCCATTTCTACAATACAATACAACACTAAACTATTTCTAAATGTCTAAAAGTCATTTAGTGTAAAGAGTCTTCATTCTTAAACTGAACATTGATGTAATGATGAAATATGGCAAACTTGCAGTGTTGTAGGCAAGTAGCCCCTGGCATTTAAATAAATATAACACCTGTATGGTTTTAAGGGTTTAGCATTTAAGACTTAGGCCTATCCTGCAGGTGTGAGGTGGAGCTGAAATTCTGTCAATTATGTTGTCATATGGTTTAAACAACTTTCATTTATACTAGTAACTTTGCCAGAGTAGCATCCTCATCCTATCACATATGTCCCTCACCTCTAATAACACATTGCATTTTAGGATATATATATATATACATCTGCCCATTGTCAATACTCTATATATTTTTACACATTCTGCACTCAACCCATTCAGCCTCTTGTTTCTTATGCAAAACTGTTATTTTGTATGTATACACTTATTTTTGTATGTATTGTTTATTTCATATTCATGTTTAATATGTTTGTTTGTTTGTTTGTTTATGTATGCACCATTCACCAAGGCAAATTCCAGGCAAGTGTAACTTATTGTGTCAATTAACCGTTTTCTGATTCTGATTCAGAGAGACTCCACTGCACTAGAGTGTTTGGGATCTACACCGGCGGATACAGCAGGTGGCGGTATGCGCTATTTAACCTCGGGTTGCCATCCGCCAACACACACACAAAGAAGAGTTCTCTTAATACATCCATGGATTTAAGAGGCGGGGTTTCGTTGGAGGCAAAAACCCTGAAAAGGGCTATCGTTGTTTGCAGTTAATGCCAACATCGCAATATAAACTTGAGTGCATTTAAGTGTGAAGGACACAAATACCAAGGAGAGGTAAACACATAAGCACGCCGAAAAACACTAAACGTTGACTTCGTGCAAGCGTAATAGCCAGGTAGTTGCTAGCTTTCTACTTGCAGTAAGAAGCTAGCTTTGCTAGCTAGTTAGTTAGCCTATCTAGCTTATGTTGAACTAACGCTGCACATTTTCTACTAATAAGTGTTTATACCAAACTAACTGATATTCCACTTTGATATAATGTTTTTGAACTCGGTCTTGTTTTCTAGCCCGTTACAAACGTTAATGTATTTTAGTTATGGTATGTCAGACTTCTGTTAAGCAGTCCATTGTAGTTAGCCACAGCTGGCTAGCTTCTTTCTTGGTGTTTTGATCTTTCCTCCTTTCGCATTTATTTATCATGTTGACAAGTGCTAATGAAAATGTTTCAGTGCTCATACATGCCTCTATTTTTAGTGGCATAGTAATAACGTCTGGCAAGCTCATAAGTAGTTAAAATACTGTTTGTGCAAGGGTGTAGCAAGCTGTGATTTATGGGTCCTCTGAAAGAATACGCAGCTATAACGTTAACGTTACCTCTGTTAAAAACAATCAGAGAACTGGAAATGTGCATTACAGCAGTGTAACGTTACTCTAGATTAAAAGAAGTCTCCTTTTTAATGTCAGCAGTATCAGACATTTGAACCATACTGAGTTGACACCGAATTTGGTTGTAATGTATTTAACTAATAACTGATGATTTAAGTCTTTAATGTTTTTTTTATTTATTTATTTATTGTGTAGCCCCAGTAAATAGTGCTAAATTGCATGTTTAACAAGTCTTCACGCTAAGATTTCTACAGTTAAGAAGTTGTGCAATTCATAGAAATGTTTATTGTGTATACTACATAAGCATTTGGTTACAACTACTTTTGATGAGCATTTTCTGTGTTTTGAGCAGCAAACATGGATGCAGGTGAAGACCAAAACACAGGCACCACCAATGGAAATCCTCAAACAAGCGGGAACTCTCGTGCACCCCAGATAGCCCACATGTCTCTATATGAGAGACAGGCTGTACAGGTTTGCATAAACGACTGCCTAGATGTGATGACAAGGCTAATGTTTGTTATCTTGAATTGTTAATAATATACTGTTTAAATATAAAGACTTTTGCATTAGTCTTAAAACAACCTGTATCTGAGTGTGTTTGTTTGTTTGTTTGTTTGTTTAGGCTCTCCAAGCACTGCAAAGACAGCCAAATGCAGCTCAGTACTTCCAGCAGCTCATGTTGCAGCAGCAGATCAATAGTGCGCAACTCCACAACTTGGCTGCTGTGCAACAGGTAACCAGAATTATGACAGGAAAAGGCAGTCAGTACAAAAATATGATAAACAGAAGCATTACACAACATCCCTTTCATTCTCTTTTTAAACCAGGCCACGCTTGCAGCTAGTCGTCAGTCCAATACCCCAAGTAACAGCATGTCCCAGACGACCACCACTGTAAGTTTTGTTGTAAGTTGCTTGAGTTATGAATTACACAGCTAGTTTTTTTTAAAATAGTAAGGTAGGTTTGATAAAAAAATCTAAAATGTTCTGTTTCTCCCAGGTCAACTTAAGCACCACATCTGCGGGAGGTACCATGACCAGTCCCCGTCCTCACGGTCCAGCCAGCTCTGCAACAACAGCTCTCAACCAATCAGTGTTGCTGGGTGGAAACTCTGCAGGACAGGGACAGATGTATCTTAGGGTGAGTTAAAAATGAGCATGCGCTGTGTCCATTTATGAGTATGTTTTTATATATTTCTATATAATATTTGTTATTTTAAGGTTGACCATCTGTCTTGCTCCTCACATAGGTCAACCGCTCTCTCAGGGCTCCCCTTGCCTCTCAGCTCATCTTCATGCCTGGTGGTACAGCAACAGTTGCCCAGACACAGCCCCAGCAGCAACAGCAACAGCATGAAGTTGCACCTACCACAGCCCAGTCTGACAATGATCAGGTTTGAGTACAATTACCATTAATGTGAGGTCTGAGCTATTTTAAGTCATACAGTCTTAGATATGTGATAGTTTTCAGAGATGTAATTGTCATGGGAAGACTATTTGACACCACCAAGCACACTTTTGCTAGTTTTCTCAAATGCATTTCACCACGACCTACTCCTTTCCTTTCTTCATTTCACAGGTGCAGAATCTGGCCTTACACTGTGCTTCCGCTCCTAGAGCAATTGCTGTAAAGGCTGAGCTTCCAGAGAGGAAAGATGTTGCTAGATTTCCTCTTGGTCAACAGCAGCAGCAGCAGCAGACTTTCACCCAGACAGCTCAGCAGCAGCAAGTGCAACCACAACAGCAGCAACAAATGGCCAAAACCAACTTTACTCAGCAGTCCAACGCCAACACTATGACTCTAAAGAATGTTACTCCTGCTGCTTCTGTAGCTCCTTCCTCCACTTCCTCTCCAGCACTCCCTCTTTCCCAACTCCTCCTGTCCTCCTCTGCTGCCCCCATGATCCTGGTGCCCACCTCAAATGTTCCTCCCACCACCCAGGGCTACACTATTGGCCCAGTGACCCCAAAAGCCAACGGTAACACACAGACTCTGGTGGTGCAGCCCCTACAACAGGCCAGCACTATTGCAGAAAAAGGACCTGTGCCAATCCAGCCCAAGACAGCTCAAGGACAACGCTTACCTGTACAGCTGCCTCCTCGACACCCACCTCCCATTCTCCCAGCTCCACCTAGCAACACCCAGCACAACACTCCCCACATCCCTGTGCAGCTTGTGGGAGCCAGGCAGGGCTTAACAGGAAACGCACAGGCTGTGGCCCTGGCACTGGCACGAAGCAGCATGGCCCAGGAAAGTACAGCTGGCGGAAATGTTAACACAGTCTCCAACAACAGTGCTATGGTAAGACCAACCATTGAAAGGACGTACTTAGCGACACTGACACTTCTTTGGTTTGGTGTTAAGGATAACTGTCAGTGTACAAGGAATTGTAACAGTTTTTTCCCCCCACATACCATTAGATAAAGCCTGCTATTGGTTCTCTGAAGAGAAAATCTGACAGTGACACACCAAATGAGATGGCGACAGAATCTTCAGACTCTACACCCATGAAAGATTCTGCTCCTCCCTTATCCCCTGCCCCGACAAAGGACTCGGGTATGTCAATTTATCCTCTCCAAATTAAGCAAAGATTATTAGGAGCAATACTTTGCAAAATAAATTGTAAACTTCTAGAAATCTGGTTGAAAGCTCATTGTTTTTCCCTGTTTCTTTCAATCATCACTAGCTCCTCCTGTAGCAGCTGCCTTCTCATCCCCTCCCACCCTGTCCTTGCCTCTGCCCTTGTCAAGAGTTGGGCATGGGGACAAAGACAGAGCGCCTGTTCCCCAGGCAGTTGTCAAACCTCAAGTCCTCACCCACCTCATAGAGGGCTTTGTCATCCAGGAGGGAGCTGAGCCCTTCCCCGTAAGTGTGCACTATTATGATGACATAGATTTTGCAATGAACTGAATCTCTGATTTGAAATACACTGGCTATGCACTTTTCCTTGTAAAAACGTTTCTTATTGTGTTTGATGTATAAGGTTGCTGGACTCCTCAAAGACAGAGCTTTTGCCCTGGTTGGCCACTCTGAAAATGGACCTCAATGTAAGTGGTGAAGTATCTCTCTTTTTTTAAGGATCAAGTATGATACCATGAATCTGTGTGCATAATCAGTATTTGATAAATGTGTAATGTAGATTCATCCCTCCCTTTTCCTCTTCAGTGTTAAAGTGTGAGTACTGTGGAAGCCTTGCCCCAGCCAGCCAGTTCAGAGGATCGAAGAGGTTCTGTTCAAATACTTGTGCCAAGAGGTACGATTTCCTTTAGCTTTCCGTTTCGGCATTGTTTTTATTTTAGTTGGTTGTTTGGTGACCAAAAACTCTACTGTGCTTTACATTAAGGTTAGGTAACTATATTTAATAAATAAACCAGTCAAAGACTATACCAAACAAGAATCTAAGTAATGTCTTCCTGAGTTTTAACTGCTCCTGGATCCACAGGTATAATGTGAGCTGCAGCCAACACTTCAAGACAAGCAGAGGGAGGAGTGGTGCAGGGCTGGCACCGCCTCCAGCACCCACTGAGTGCGCTGCTAGGCGAAGAGGCCCCTCTCGCAGGAGCAGTTCTAATATCACCTGTAATAACATTTCAAGCAGGCATCTATCTGTTAAGGTACGATCTGTAGTTCAGAGGATGAGACTGTTGATATTCTATATTTTTCTAATAATAAAAATCAAAACCCCCAAATAATTAATGTTACTAACAAGTATTGCCAGTGTATCTAAAGCCTGATATGGTTTATTAGACAATGCATTAAAACCCCATCAATGGGCCACAATGTTGCACTGGATGACACGTCTCCTCAATAGAGTGAACACAGGCACTGCAGTTTATTGAGTCCCATACACTCTCCTGCTGCTGTAGTGTCCTAATTGTGTATTATTTCGCAGATCAAAATAGTCCAAGAAATGCACCATTTACTCCTGAGTGGTTTTTGCTCAAAACTACAGTGCCCAGCTGGAGAACATTATTTAACCTCTTTTAAAGATGATACTTTATACTTTGTGATTGGTCTTTTATAAATATTTACATTTTCAGGGAACGGACGGATTGGCTTGAGTACCACAGACAGTAGTCAGAAAGTATTGATTGGGCTTTCTATGGAATTCAATTGTTGATAGTAGAAAAATGGCGGCCTAATGCTTTATATATCATGTGGTTGCATTATCCACAAATGCAGCTTACTCTCTGAAGTTTTATCATTGGCTTTTATTTCTCCACTTTTGTGGGCGTAGTGTCACTCTGAGTCCAGTCGCTCGGAGGACATATCCAGCGACGGGGAAGAAGAGGAGGACGATTCTCCTTCACTGTCCCCAAGCTCTTCACACTCCTGCTCTAGAGCTGAGCGCAGCGCTCCTCCATCTGACAGCTCAGCTCCTGGTAGCCTCCCACTAGATGGGGCTAACTTTCTCTCAGCAACTCCTGCTCAGTGGAGTGTGGAGGAAGTCTGCAGATTTATCTCTTCACTTCAAGGTTGGTGTTCAGTGAGATAACAGTTTTGTAAGCCATGGCCATGTCTCCTGTTCTCTTTATCTAACTCTGTCTTTTCTGTCGGTTGTTGTCCAGGCTGTGAAGAGTTGGCTGCCCAGTTTCTGTCACAGGAAATAGACGGGCAGGCTCTGCTGCTCCTGCGAGAGGACCATCTTATCTCCACCATGAATATCAAGCTGGGTCCTGCTCTCAAGATCTGTGCCTCCATCAACATCCTGCGTGAGTGATGCAGTGCGTACTTCAGAAGGACACCCGGATCGTTGTCTCATTGATAACTTCTCGCTGAAATCAATACCTGGACCTCTTTTAGTAAGAAGTAAAAAAAAGACTATGGGGAAACTGAGGATGTTTCTTACAAAACAATGGTGCATGTCTTCAGTCATGTGAAGACATGGGGATGGACAGTTTACTTTCTGGACATTGAATGTGCAAAAACATGTATGTGTATTGTTATGTGTGAGTGGTGAGCATGGACAGTCTAGAGTATCCATGTCACTGGTGTTTGTCAGTTGTTTTTCTGTTGCTGTGAGTAGAAGCCTTTTGTATGTCTTCTCTAATGAAACTGTGCAAATCTGCCAGCCTGCAGTAATCGGTGCTAGGTCTTCTAACTAGGACAGTTTACCTGTTGGGTTAAAAAAAGAAAAGAAACGTTGCCTTCTTGATGTATTTCAAATGGTGCTTTAACTTTAGTGATATGATTTGGAGGGATGTTAGCATCAGTCCACTTCATTTATATATATATATTTCAGTCGTATTAGTAGTTATTAGTTTATTTACCATATGTTTAATCCAGGCTCCAATCACATCGGGCAAAGGACACTCAAAATGGTATTTTAATTAGTTCATTTTACCAGTTATTGAAAGTTTTAGTTTTTTATCTTTTCCACTTTGTACTACAATCAAAATATTTTTTTTTCATGAATATGATATAGTTTTAGTAGCTTTAATCAACTTAACTACCTGAAAATAGGTGTTCCTCATGGTTTGCTCTCTCAAGGGCTAAGTGGAAGTGCTCTGTGTACATGTATGCAGTACTACCAATAAACAATACCTGTTACTAGACCTCTGTGCGTTACTCCATTACTACATTGAAAATGAAAAAGATCATTGTAGATCTTTTGCCATTTATTTTGTGTAAACCATTTGATCTCATTTCACATGAACTGAGAAGTGTAATAATAGCAAATACATTTGTGTCCTTTATTTCCAACTGCCAAAGAACCATAAGAAATGTGGTAAGAACATAATATATTACATCTGTTAACATACATTCGTATTATGTTATAAACAAGATCTGTAAAACCATAAATTAACAGTATCGACTACAAGATTAGGATGCAGCAGCTGTACATTGGTCAAGTTTACCCATCTTAACGTGTACTAAAACAAAATTACTGGTTGTATTTTCCCCAACAACAATGGCTAACTCCCAAAGATTTAGGCATTGCCTCATCAGACAAAGAAGCACATGAATGAGGTCTTAAAAGAAAATGAATGGTTCCCAAAAGTAGATAACTTACTTAGCATACAGGTTTTCTCATTTATGCTGTGTGACCCTGAAGTAGGGGAATACTTTAAATCAAAGTACAATTTCAGTGCCCAAAAACAAAAGTTTGGAACACTTTTATTTCACTTGAAAGATATTGTTTTGGAGAAGTGCACAATTGGGGAGAAGAGTTTATTTTTCTGGCACAGGCAGTGATCAGAAAACAGTGTAGCTGTTCTTTTCCCCGTATCCTGCTTCCTTCAGGTACTGCTCAATGTTAACTGTCCCAGGCACCTTGAGGACTTTGTCAGAGGCACTTTTCTCTCCTGAGTGGATCTTGTGGCTCACTTCAGCCAGAGTGGGTCGATCTTGATCCTTCCACTGGCAACAACCCTTAATGATGGAGTATCTGAGAGAGAGATATTTGTAGCACATTTGTTAGAGAGGGGAAACGGCACTCTGCTTTAGGTGTGCTTGTGTGTTATCTGGAGCATTCAGTGGACACTTACAGCATGTTGGAACAGTTGGAAGGTTTTTTTAGGCTTTTCCCTCGTTGATGAAACTGCAGAAGCTCATTTACTGAGATGTCTGCATATGGAGCTTCACCTGGAGAGAAAAGAGTAAATGTAGGTAGGAGTGGGCGATATGGTATCAAGGTACTTTTACATTGCAATATCAATATATACTGTGTTAGTAACTTTTCTGGAAAATCAACAAAGAAGCCGTTTATGGATAAAATAGCCAGATGGGTTGGCCCTTTTTTGGCTAATCCAGCAAATGGAATACCTTATAATTACTTCATCACACTGATGAAAAATAATCATATTAAAATCCAATATTGGTATAAAGTAGTCCTGTTTATGGGTTTGCATTAGCTACAATTGCCTAACATAACCAGATATACTGTATTAAAGTGATAGATGAGATAACCAAGTTTAAATGGATACAAAGTTCAAATTCAACTTACCCAATGTTGCCATTTCATACAGTAAGATGCCAAATGACCAGCTAGAGAGTAACACACAGAGGCAAATAATGGTTATAGTCTTTCATTCAGTAAATGCTTTTAATAATAAACTCACAGAACAGCATGTAATACACAACTGCAGCAGCATCTGTATTGGAGGATGTAAATGACAGAAAATAACAGAAATAACAGATGAAAATAGATGAAACTCACATGTCACTGCTCTGACTGGCAGGTCTCTTGGCTAACAGCTCTGGTGCCTGCCATTTCTTCATGCTGGGATCATCTCTCTGAGTGGCTCCCTGGTTCTTCCTTGTGTGGACCCCATGCAGGCCCCAGAGCTTGGCAGTGTAGTCCTTGGTGACCAGTACGCTGCGGGCACGAATGCCTCCGTGGAGAAGGTCTTTGCTGTGAAGGAACTCCTGATTGGGCAACAAGACAAGTGGCATCTCAGGATTAAACACACACGCCTGTGCAGGTGATTTCAGTTTAGGCATCACTGCCGGCATGAAGTACATATATGAAACTGGACTCATTAAGAACTGTGGTGGAGGGGCATGCATGTAACAAACTGCACGCCATAATGGGTAATAACAACCACCCCCTCTACAACGTTCTGCCTGGACAGAGGAGCAGTTACAGTGAGCAACTGCTCTCACTGCACTGTAGGACAGAGAGGTTCAGGAGATCCTTTGTCCCCACAGCCATCAGGCTTTTTAACCCCACCTAAACCCCTCTGTGTTGTGTATGGGAATGTGTG
Organism: Gymnocephalus cernua; assembly: GCA_023631565.1. Lineage (NCBI taxonomy): Eukaryota > Metazoa > Chordata > Actinopteri > Perciformes > Percidae > Gymnocephalus > Gymnocephalus cernua. Next base: position 30,727,729 of record CM042429.1, read on the forward strand.
TTTATGTGTGAGCTGCTGGACACTTGAATTTCCCCACGGGATGAATAAAGTATCTTCCATCTATCTATATCTAAAGGTCTTCCTAAAACCTCACAGAAACTGCATTTTTAGAGCATCTGTTTTGGTGTTGTTGGGACAGATCAAGTGCTTTAAAGCATGAAGAGATTTATCAGTTTAATTTGGGGTAGTCAGAAGCGTTAAACATATTAGTCTTTTTTTTTTAGCCATGCTAGCAGCTCCACCACTTTGGTCCAAACTGACATATCTGCACAACTACTGGGTGGATTGCCATTGTATAGATTCATGGTCCCCAGAGGATGAATCACAATGACTTTGGTGATCCCCTGATTTTTCCTATAGCACCACCACCAGGAGGTTCACATTGTGGGTTTTCAACAACTTGCCAGGAAATTTGCTTCAGACATTCATGTTCAGGATGAATTGAAATAACTTTAAGACTACTAACTTTAAAATGTGAATCCTTAACCTTTTTCTAAATAATTTTATGTGGCATGTTGATGTTAATATTTAGCTTATGTAAAGCCTCCAGGGCTGCCAGCATTGCTGTGTATGTATACACACACACACACACACACACACACACACACACACACACACACACACACACACACACACACACACACACACACACACACACACACACACACACACACCTTTCTCTGTTTAAAGTAATGAGACAATTGTACAAAATGTTGCCTTTTGAGATTGTCGGGTAGGTGCATGGTATGATGAAGGCGTTCTGGAGGGAAACCCTGCCAACAAGTCAATGCTAAGATGGGGTCATGACAGGTTAAACGTATGTCAGTGATTTGAAAGTGAAATATATGTGGAATATGTGCAGTGTATAGGGAGGTGAGGACATGTTTGTAAGCATACTAACCAGAGCTGAGGCCACCTGTTTGGCCAAGGTAAATATTCGTCTCTCAGTCATCTCACAAGGAGGATTCACATGTTCCTGAAAAAAATATTTTAAAAAAACAACACAAAGAGAAATTACATTAACATTTCAAAGTTGACAGGTGAATATTTTTTGTTGCTTTAAATATATGGTTTGATGCTTAAAGTGAGTTATCACATAGCAGCAGTATACCCTGTGTAATAAAAATATATACCTGTCTGCATCGCCACAGGAAGCTGAGCAGGTCTCTGTTCTCCAGCTCTTCCACAACTGTAATCAGAGGCGCTCGAAGTGAGACCACACCAAGAAGCTCTGGCAGGAAGGGATGTGGTCCCAGCTGGGACAGGAAGGACGCAAAGCCCAGGAAGTTGTGTCTTTCTGTGGCATCAGCAGAGTCTGTAAAGGGCAAGAATGAGAGGGAGATGAGAGTGAAATACTAACACTGCAGTTACAGAAACCATGTCCTCAAAATCAAATGAGACAATTATGAGCTTCCATTAAATTAAAGTTTAACCAACTCACCCTTTAGGACTCGCAGTACCACGTTCCTGTTTTCCATTCGGGCCCTGTAGAGGGACACAGAGGAGTCGGAGTGCAGGGAGAAGGTAACAGGCAGAGGGGTGACCAGGTTGAAGGACTCTGGCAGCCTCTGACGGGGCAACTCTCTGGGCTGGACGATGGGAGTGAAACTGGGCTTAAAGGGCTGTGGTGGGGGGCTGAGCGGGGGAGAGGGTGTTTCCACAGACATGGAGTGGTTTTTGGAGAGGTTAGTGTTCGAGGGGTGGAAGGTGGAGTAGGAATCGGGCATGTCCAGAGCGATGCTTTCATGCTCCAGGACATTGATACCTGGTGGAGCTATGGACAGAAAGCCAAGGAGAGATAGCGAGATGAGAGATGAGAGGGAGACAGAGAATATGTGTCATTAGAGGTAAATGCAAGGATTGACATGACAGCAGGTAAACAGGACTATTTATCTTTGTGTAGCGCTGGAAAATATATCTAACTGAAACTGAGATAGTATGTAGGAGTGCTTATTGACCCCATGAGGGAAATTATATAATACAGTGGATGCTAAAACTTGTCATCTGTCATTTTCTTGCTTAATGAAAAAACAATAAATGCTGCTGGTTCAACTGTCAACTGTACAGTATATTACACTATGAATACACTGAGCATGTTTTATTTATAGTAAACTTACTGAAAACCAGTTGAAAGTGCTGATGTGGTCTTTCACACAGTATTTCACTTATGTCTGATGACCATAAACAAAGACCAAAGACATGAACAATCGTTTACAGGCATACACAGACTTTAAATGAGAATGACACAGAGAATGACTCTTTAATTATTTAGTTTAATTAATTGTTCTATAATAATGAGCGATTATAACTACAGATTTGTCTATTTTTATAGGTGCCTGAGTCATTTTGTCTTGTATTTTGGGTTCCTGGCTGCTTAAACTTTGTTAAATTGATAAAATTATAAGTCAGACTGATAGCTGAGTTTGTGATGAAGAAAAAGATGCTATGCACATGGGGTAAGGACAGTTTAAAAAGGTGCTAAACAATGAATGCATAGAAAGTTGAACCTGGACTCTTAACTACACCTCCTGGAAAAAGCAAAACACACACATGGAATCAGCTTGCTGACTGTTTGCTGACTGTTTGCTGACAGTGTAGATAAAAAATAATCCTATAGTATATGATTTAATTTGTTTAAATCAACGCTAACAATTGTGTCTATTCCAGTGTCTTACCATCGATGCCATGCAGCACTCTCCTGGAGGCCGACTTTTTGGCCCGTGGACGGATGCGATCGACTTTCTCTGGACAATAGCGCAGCAGGATAATGAAGACTAGTGTGACCAGGAAGCTGGCCAGCAGCAAGACGGGCACAATGATCACCTCCTGCTCGTACACCCTGATCTCTGCAAACAGGAGCAGACACAAGGAAACAGTCACGATCACTCAGCAAGTCAGATACACTAATGTCAATGTTGCAGATGTGTTTGTCTGTACAGTCTGGGCTGGTATGTCATGTCATCTGTCGTCTGTCAACTTAACACTTGACAAGGCCTCTAACGACCAGACCAGGTTAGTAGCCAAATTCCCCAAGTTCTGTCTGCTGTTGAAACCTACCACAGAGAGTTTCTCCTTGCTTGCATTGGGCGTCTGCATCTGATAATGAAGACATCCTGTCAAATGTAAAAAGAGATGTGATAAAAGACAACTTTTTTCTTATATTCCTAATACACCGTTCACAGTCAAACTTCATATTCAGTGGGTTTCTAGTACTTCCATAATACTTACAGCTTCCTTTTTACAAAAACAACACAAAGTGACAGCGGTAGTCCTGAAAACCATTTTGTCTATGGGGCTGAATGTGTGAAGAATAACATGAGAAGGAATCTGAGTGAACGTGTAACTGAGACCAGGAACTTCAGATGTTGTATCACAGTCTCTGATGTATGCCAAATGTTCTTTCCCTGCCAAAGACAACTGGCAATCAGAATAAAGACTGACACCTCACCGAATTGCTTTTGTTTAATCCATCTTCTTTTGTAACACAAAACTACAGCACAGACCTCGATCGTTGGTCAATCTTAAAATAAAGTAATACAATGTGAACTTCACCAAAGCTGTTTACAGAAATAAATTTCATCATCTCTGAGGAATCTTTTCGCTGTATATCTGAATTCAGAGCTGCTTTAAATGCAGTGTATAGGAACAGAAATGCAGCCAAACAGGGGAAATCTTCAACCACATGATCATTCTTTTACGTCAGATCCAAGATCTCTAAACCTGTTCATCTGCATTTTTTTTACCCATAAATGCACACTCAATGGGAAAACAAAGGGCAAACCCATTACTTGCACTCAAAACTGATAGAATATGCCACAATGGTCACAGAAAGACAGTAGATAAACAGTTAGACCTTTTATTTCATTAACAGCATGCATTAACATGAGCTCACTCCGCCTAAGAGCAACCTTTGCAAAATATTAGGCTACATGACTTAAAAAACAGTGTAATAAAAAAAGACATGGGGTGTAAAACATCTTTACCTCAGCTCCTTCAGTTGTATCTTATATCCCAAAAGAAAATGTTCAATCCGGTTATTTCAGCCTCATGTTTTCCTCCTTCACACAGTCAGACACTTTTCATACATCCTCCCAGCTGAATGTGTTGTCCGGGTTCAGCCGCGCTGCTCAGATCTTCATTGTAATGTTTTTCTCAGATGATTTGTCCGGCTCAGGGGACCAATGCGCTGCTCTCTGTTTGTCTATGTTCCACCTTGCTTGTGTGTGTGTTTTCTTAACTCCACCCTCTTCACCTATACCTTACCCGTCTTCTCCTGTATTTAGCAGTTCCTTCTTCCTCCGTTCTGTCACACTCCTCAGTTTTTAGAAGTGATGCATCATGCTCATATCAGGTTTGTGGAGATCAACACTCGCGCCCTGCCTTTGTTTGCTCGACCACATTCTGTAACTAGCTTTTTCTCTGAAGTTGGCATATGTCGGCTACTCCTTTTGTTCAGGGAAACTGGTTCTGGCCTTATGTTACGCATGTTTGGCCTACATTGTACTGGAACTGGTATGACAAGCTTTGCCTGCTCTGGAGTATTTAGTCAACAATAATAAACTGCATTTATTTCCAGTTACAAGCACACAATATAGATAAATAATCCCACATCTTATAAATATATAAAAAGTGTACTGTCAATTAAGAGAATGCAATATTACAGTAGTTGTAGAAGCAAAAGTATCCATTGTAGCTGGTTGAGGTGCAGCTAGTTTTAACTACTTCATATACGACTGGGTAGTTTAGTCCAGTGGTTCCCAACTCTTTAAGCCTCAAACACTTAAACTAAGCCTTAAACTAAACCATCTGAGCAGTTTTAATTTTAAGTTAAAGATAGGGGTCACAAGCCAAAAAGATTTGGAAACAGGTTGAATAGGCTATATAATAATACATTGTTTTATAATCTTATGTTTTTTATGCAAAATCTTTATCTGAAAATAAACTTGTAACTGTAGCTGTCAAATAAATGTAGCGGAGGAAAAAGTACACGTTTACAAATACCTCAAACTTGTATCTAAGTGCAATTAATTAATTACTTTCCAATACTGCAATATTATGACATAATACAGACTTTTCTTGGAACCAAATTAATAACATTAAGAAAATTTTAACTAACTCCTCTCCTATAAATATTTGCACTTAAAATGGAGGTTTCTGAAGAGACAGTTGGGAATCTGATCCAAGCTAATTTCCATTAAGATGCATTATCTGTAAATAAATTTGAGTTAGTGTTGCAAGCGGCAGAGTGTATCCCAGCTCTTATTGGTAAAGAGGAGTGTTACACCCTGGACATCTCATCAGTCTACCACAAAGCAAACACAAACAGACAACCATACACACACTAACATTAAGACCTACAGTATGTGCAATTTAGTTTCCGAGCCACCGAACCTGCATGGATTTGAAACGTGGGAGGAAACCCGTACAGAAAGGCCTCCGCCCCAAATGGGTTTACAATGATGGTTTACAAAGAATTACTTGATTTAAGAACAGCAATGATAATATCATTGTGGTGACATAAAAAAAAATGTAGTCCTTACATTTTGTATAGATCATGTTAATCTGTCAAACACTGCATGACATCTTAGCGGACATCTTGTAAGGTTGTTCAGCACAAGCACAATGCTGCTTTGAGTAAAATACTAATTTCAGCATGCTAACATGCTCACAATGACGATGCTAACATGCTGATGTTAAGCAGTGAAAATGTTTACCATCTTAGTTTAGCATGTTAGCATTTGCTAATTAGCACTTAACAAAGTAGGGGAAAGTGGGGTGAGTTGTGCCAGTTTTTACTCAAAGTGACTTTAAAGTGAAGCCATGACAGTAATGCCTTCAACTTAAGGATGTGCATATATTTCAGGATGTGGTGCATCCCTGAGAACAATAACTTTGGATCTGAAATAAATTGTTTAAGAAATATAGCTTTTGGTAAAAAAGTGGTCTCTCTCCTTTGGGAGAAATATGTTTGGGGTAAATTGTGCCAGTGATTTCTGAAGTAAACAGAACATTTTAATGTTATGAACTGTAATGCTATATGAAAGAAAGTAAAAAATTACTCATTTAAGGTTTATTTAGATATTGTCACCCTATTAAACTGTTGGAATAAATCATATTTTGAAGTTTTTGGTAAAACACAAAAAACTTAAATACACAATATATGATATTCGTGAATCATTTCAGGCAAAAAAGCTTTTGGCAATAGATGCCTGTTGGCATACATATAACACTGTCTGTCAATTATGTAACATATAAGAATATTATAATATTTTAAGAATTAAATTTCTAAACATCCTATTGTGACTTAGGCCACTTAAAAATGTAAAACTTCTCTTTAATAACATAGTGCAAACTCAAAACTGAAATCAGTGTTAGCTAAATTAAACAAAGGCAGGTAGGCCTAAGTCAAACACTGATGAGGCATATGCCCATCTCACTTCTCCAGATTATCCCCTGTGAGTATGTAGGTCTAGGTGGTCTGGATCTGGCCTACTACTTAACATCCCACTTGTCAATGCTGCAGGGGAATATCAACTTCTGCTCCCTTCTGGCTGTACCACCAAGTGTTTGGGGTGTGGGTAGTTTGAGCACATCACCTTTAGGGATGACTCCTTCATCATTTTCTTTAAATGTAAAGATGGGCTTTCCATCCACAGACTTCTTACAACTTTGCCTTAGGAACTTTGCGCTGATGTCTGCACCCTCAACCAATAATTATAAGTGGGGGTGAGTTGTACCACTGGCACAACTTAACCCAGGCCCTTTGGCACAAATCACCCCAGACCCACAAGTTTGAAAAACTAGCATGATCCAGCAGTTAAGAGCTAACATCATGCTAACTCTATAGACTCATTGTGTAGCCTGCTAAAGCACTAAAACATGTGTGAAATGTTTTCAAACTTGTCTAGAATTGTTCAGACACTACAATCAAAAAACCTTAATAATAGAAATTTTACTTTGAAAGGAAAAAACGTTTTTTTGAGCTAAAATGTGCTTACCTCTCATGCCATGTGTCTCTCTTCTTTGGATGATGAGTAAAATGGGTGGCTTTTCAAAATGATGTGGTCACATGACCAATTTCTTCTATGGTTTTCCAGAAACAAGCGGTGGATCTGGAACAAATCACCCCACCCTCCTCTACAGCTGAAATGATGGAGATGATGGGGATTCATTTTTATTTTTTTTACCTGATGATGGTGCTAGATGAAAAGTTAAAGGATTACCAGTTATTACAGTTCACCCTGATGGGGACATGACTGCTTTCACTAAATGTCTTAGATCCATCCAGTAGTTATGGAGACATTTCACCACGACTACAAATGTCAATGTCCTCATGGTGGTGCTAGAGGAACAGCCAGGGGATCGCCAGTCATTAGGATTCATCCTGTTGGGACCACGAATGTTGTTGACCGGCCAAGGTTTTGAGATATTTCATTCTGTACCAAAGTGGCGGACCGACCGTCCCACCGCCCGTAGAGCCACGCCACTAGCATGGCTAAAAATATTAAATTCAAGTTACATAATGCAACAAATACACAATTGCAACATTTTCGTACCTTTGAATTTCAATAGAAAAAAATTACCGGCTTTATCATCTGGAAGTTGTCAATGTTTCTTTTTAATAGGCACATAATTAACAGTGGAATGGTATGTTACATTATTTACACTACTATTTCTTATTAGAGGTCTATTGGAAATATACAGCTTGGTTTCAGAAGGCACAGAAATATATGAAATTTGAAGAATTAGAAGAATCAAAGACATTATTGAAATGAGAATCTATGAGCCCACCAACAGTGTTTGAAGGCAGCTTTATACAATATCTCACAGCTTGGCAGTTGATTTGTCAGGCTGAGGTCCCAGCCACCTCTCCCCTGAAACAGAGAACTAAATTAGACTGGGCATGAACCTCAGACACTATTTCTATCTAAAACCGTGTATATTATCAAGGGTGACTTAGAGTGAGTGCAACAGTGGATTACGACTATGTCAAGTGTCACTTCAATCTTTCTATTGTCACTTTTACATTATGTGTGTTTGTGAATGATGTACAGTACAACACTTTTCTCACCAATGCAGTGGGCCATGAGCTCAAATCTGTCAGATCCAAAAAACACCTCTTGCTTTCCATTTATGTGACACACCACAAGGGGGAAGCCAAATGCCTGGGAAGACGCAATAAAAGATAATTTGGTCATTAGTAATGTCTTGTATCTTGCCTGAATCTAAAAAAGAGGAGACCTGAAGGAAAACTGACCCCATGATCAAGTGCACACTGTGTTGTGCTTTTCAGCTTGTCTTTGATCTCCTTTGAGGTGGACAGCTTCAGCACTTCTTTAATCTCGCTGTCAGACAGTCCAGCTTTCATCGCTGCCTGCACAAACAAACAATGTGACAAGCACAACACTAAACAGTACTACTTCATCTTCTCAAACACCGCCAGGCTGGCTAAGCTGGTACCTCAGAAAGTGATGCAGGTGCAGTGATGTCTTTGTCCTCACTCCAGATCCTTCTCCACAGCTCCCGGGACACCCGCTCCACCTGCTCGTCTCCACCCTTCTCCATCTCTTGTACTGCTGCCACAAATCGCATTGCCGACAAGGAGCCTAGGCGTAGAAAACAGAAGACCTGAAACTCGCTGCATTATTAGCTTTGCTCAATAAAGAAATAGTACCACCACTGTCTTGGTGCAAAGTTGAATTACCAACTTAACCCAGCCATGGATTAATCAATACACATCACAGCACTGATCCCATCAGATCCTGCTTACCTTTTTGGAACATGGCCTCAAAGGGGTCAGATGGAGCCTGCACGGGAACACCAAAATACTCTGACAAGCGGTTCAGATCTTTGGTCATGTACAGGAATTTGTTTGGAACCAGACCAGGGGGCTTGTTTCCTGTCATGAAAGATAAACATTGTATAAAATATAACAGTACTAGTGTCCACACGGATATTCTTTCAATGTTACTTAAAGGAACACGCCAACTTATTGGGACATTAGCTTATTCACCATAACCCCGACAGTTAGACAAGTCGATGCATACCCTTCTCATCTCCGTGGGTGTCATAACTCTCTCTGACGGCTCCACCATTAGCTTAGCCTAGCACAGATCCTGGAGGTAACCGGCTCCAACTAGCCTACTGCTCCGAAAAAGTGACAAAATAACGGCAACATGTTCCTATTTACATGTTGTGATTTGTATAGTCACATGGCTAAGCTAATGGTGGAGTTACGACACGCACGAAGATGAGAAGGGTATGCATCGACTTGTCTAACTGTCGGGGTTACGGTGAATAAGCTAATGTCCCAATAAGTCACTGTGTTCCTTAAAGTTAAAGTATTAGCATCAAAATCTATTTAAAGCAGCGGGCATCAACGTTTTTAGGCCAAGGACCCCTTAGCTGAAAGAAAGACTAAGTAGGGACCCCTACTACATGTACTGTATAAAATCAAGTTGCATTAAAGTTTAACTGTATGGCTACCATAGTTGCTACCTTACAGTACAGTACAGTAAGCTATTCTTCAATGTGTAAATTAAATGTTTTATTTCACAAATAGGCCAATTTATCTTTAGTATTAAAATGTTTTCAAATTGTTAAAAAAAAAAAAAACTTTTAAAAACATTTTTAAATGTTTTTACTTATTATGCAAAATGGCCAATGTTTTTGAATATTATGTTATTGGGTTATATTGCATTAATGTGTACATCGCTTTAATGTTGCATCTTATATATCTGTCATCTTAAACTTTAATTATATTTTATTTGTTGATAATATGTTGTATTATTAATCTGAAAGTACCTAAAGTTAAAATGTATGAGTAATAAGTACAAGTACCTTAAAATTGAATTTAAGTACAGTATTTGAGTAAATGTACTTAGTTACTTCCCACCAATATTTGTTTACCTGCTCCTTGCATGACGCCACCCAGAAAAGCAGGGCGCAGTTTGAGCTCTATATTCCACACGTGTCTGTAGCGGCACATTACCTGTAAACACACACGGTCCGTGTAAATAGATTCATTTTTATTTTTACTAAGTCTGTGTCTATGAAGCTGACATAAAAAACAAACAAACCTCAAAGCCAAGCCAAGAGTACGGAGAAACCACGTCGTAGAACAACTCGATCACTTTCTTAGAGGTCATCTTCAGGTCTGCAGAGGTCAGTGACTCTAATTTACTTTCGTTCGCAGAAACACTAATTTAACACTAATGCATTTAATTAAAAGCGTTATGGAAAGCGTCTCTTACTTGCAGTCAGTGCACTGTGCAGTGTGTCAAGGTTCAACTAACTAACCTGACGCAGGGCGGCTCGGTGTAAGTCAAATCAGTACCTTATGATGAATGTATCTCATCAACAGAAATCACCTTTGTTGTCTTTCACATCGCAGGATTAGCTGGAACCGTTTTAGACGTAGCTTTTTAAGTTAGCTACAGTTGAGCTGCAAACAGCAAACAACACGGATAGGCTCAGTTATGTTCTTCTCTTTATCTTATGTACAAACCAACACATTACTGCCCTCCTCTGGACAAACTGCAACTGATGACCTCCATGGATCATGGATGAGTAGAATTACCATACAAAAAAGAGGCAAAGCCAAAGACAGCCCGTCTACTTCTTCTTCTTTTTTTTTTAATTCTAGTCCGTCTTTTTCTTTGAATTTATTAGCGGTTGGCAAGACAATGCGCAATACCGCCACCTACTGGACTGGAGTGCAGAGCAGAAAATGGAAACAAATGGTTTCAGAAGAAGTGAAGAAGACTCAACTTAAGGAGAAAAACAAACAATAACAAATAAGAAAGAAAGATGACAGAAAGACAACTAAATTAATTTTGAAAATTACAAAAAAGAAAATAGTTAATACATGTATATTTCCCCCCACCTTTAGAATCTCAAACTTGTAGGCTTTAGCCTTTATGCGCAGAAAGAAACACATACCGGTATACAAATGAAATATCTATACTCTATAGTTCTTTGACTAACAAAAAAACCTTTGAGAAAAAAAACGAAATTCAAATCCTCCATTTGTTATGTCTGACATTTTTGTGTTATTGTCTGTATATTATTTTGCACCTCTGTCTAATTTTAAACACTAACAAATACATAAAGTTGATAATTAAATGAAAATATATTTTCAAAGATGTATTCGCAAGAATTAAAAACATGAGGTACTTTTACTTTATGCTTCTGCTAAACATTTTAAGAGAAAATATTTCACTTAATCACTATTATTTATCTATTTATGTAGAATATTACACATTTATTTTACAACTACTTTGCATTAAGATTTTACAGAAAACCTGAAATGCAGTTTATGCATTACAGCATCAGTAATAATAACTCCAATTATGTCATACAATACATTTTGATGATAATGTTTAATTCAGACTTTTACTCAAAGTAATTTTATTTACGAATAATGAATGAATACTTCTTCAATTACTGGTAGTATATTCTTCTTCCTCTCTTCTGCTTTGGTATAACATGTTTGTTTCCTAAATTGCCAACATCAACTATCTTTAATGATCATGTTTTACTGGTATTGTTATATGTATCGTCATCAATAAAACAATCATCATTCTTCATTTTCTGGCTGTTCCATAACTCTCTCTCCTCTCCTCTTCTTCTCTTTACATCCCTCATTGAAGTAAAGAGTTTTATTGACATTAAGAACGGTGTAAACTCCAAACATTTAAGCCTATCCTGGCCGTTTTATATCTTAAACATTTCACTGAAATACAATGTTAAGCTTTTAAGTAATGTTGAATACTGCTATGACAGTAAAATAAATATATTCTCATAAATACTATTTACTTTTACACTCTATTTACATTTAAGCCATCCAACAGGATAAGAAAGTAGTAACCATAGGCTAGTAATGTATAAGTATATTAACACTTAAATCTACAAATTGATTGAATTTCCTTTCATGTCTCTTCTTGAGGACTTGCTTGATCTTTGAGTTCAGCCGGCCCCTGGCTGTCAGCAGGCAGAGGTCCTGGAGCTTTGTCACTGTGAAGCAGAGACAACTGTTATCTGTATTTCTAATCATAAGACCTACATTTTTACCTTTTTCCATAAGTCTTACCTCTCCCCGTCTTTATCTGTCTGTAAAGGAAGTTAGAAAAGTTAGAAAATGTTTAGCTCAAACCTTTCAATAAGTATTTATTCAGTCAAGCACATTCAATCATTGTGAATTTTTTTACCTTTGGCTTCTGTGATGCACTGCCACTAATCTTCCTTGGCACCCCAAGAGTCTCGAAAGAGTGACTCCGCACTCTTATGGCTCTCTGATGACAGAGATTCAGAAATTAAATGGTATAGAGAGATAGTATGGGAGAGTTTCTGAACACTTGAAAGGTAAGTGTATGGAGGACTAAATCTGCCATTATAATAAATAAATAAATAAATCAATTAAATGCATTTATTTGTGTGACAAATTACTTAATTTTCATATTCATTTATTCTTTTCTGATCCAATTATTTCTGTTTTAATTTATTTCACTAGTTATTGGGAGGCCAACATTTACCTTAAAGTTTTCAATGAATCCTCCACTTCCCTCAGATACCCCCCGTGTAGCCTCAGAAGATGGGAGAACAGACAGGGATGGATCCCCCATCATGCACTGGGAACGGGTGGAGAGTTCAGCCTGCAGGCTCTCCAGGAGCAACGAACGAGTGCGGAGCTTGGTAGGAGGGACAGGAGAGCACACATGGCAGAGAGAAATCAGAGAACAAGCTTGGATATTTACGAATAAAGAGCATAAATAAAGACTTTTCCCCTTCTACCTCTAGCCTGCTGAATTGTTGAGCCTTATAACAGGAAATCTCTGCATTGATGAGTTTGGTCAGAAGGAATTCTCTCAGCAGGGAACGCTAAAAGACAGGATACTTGTGATGCATCTCAATAATTCATTTGTACTGTAGTGATTCAGGTAAGGTTTTGACTCAGGCATGACATGAAATAACAAAGTTTACTGATTGGACGATCAAAGCAAGGTTTTTTAGACAATGGCCATAGGCAGGCAAAAGTAAAAAAAAAAATATTGATCAAAAACCAAGGCAGACAGGACCACAAGACAAAGGCTGGACCGTGTTGCAATTCCATACTAAATACTGATTCTAAGCAGGTTTTGAGTAGTGTTCACACTAGAAAAATGACAAAAATAAAGTCAAACCAAAGCCGACAGCATACTAAATATTCTATTAATACACTATTCTCCCACAATGCAACAACAAAGAAAATGAGGGCGCTGTTTACAGCTGGAAGAATTTAAATAAGTTGTGGGTGGTGGTGACACAACTCCAAAAAATGATGGAAAATAAAAAATAAGCATTAAATTGTTGGAAAAACATTTTGATCAAGTTCAAGTTCTACTTCTAATACTTTATTGCCATGTCAACATAGTTGATTGGAATTTTATGTTTATTTGTGAAGATTGCATTAGTCACTGGTAGACTAACCAAGACAGTTAAAGAAAAAGAAGCTGAAAATTAAAAGTTTGGCTGTTGCTGCAACCTATATATATTTTTAAATATATAGAGAAATGAAAACAGCTTGGTGACCTTTGTATTGTTTCTTACGTCTGTGAAGATGGGAGGATCTGGGAGTGACGGACCAAAGAGAGGAACATCCTCTCTGGCTGTGACAGCCACCTGTGAAGATGAGAAATAAATATTAGACTGATAAACCATTCTGGCTGCAATTATTGGCCAATATTAGCTGATGACAGATATATTGTTAAAGTAGTCTCGCTTTGTCAGACCCTCCTTCAAAGCGCACTGAAGGAGGGTCTGGCTACTCCACATAGCATTCAGGAATGGGAGGAAAATGTGCTCTGGTTTAAAGGTATTTCTTTAAACCAATCAGAATCGTCATGGGTGGCGCTAAACTCCGCACAGAACCACTGCAAAATAGTCGTGCGAGAGAAAACTCAGATCTCAATTTACCCTGCAGAGATCTGAGGAGCAGTCAATAGTCCTCATTAATCCACCCAATTTCAAATTCCAACACAAAGAAAGTGGAAGTGGAATTTCCTGCGGCACCCGAGCAATCCCGGAAGTGGAACGTCAAGAATATAGACTACCGTTAAAGTAACAAAAATGGGTCGTTTAGAATGACTTAGTTTGTCTACTAGAGAGCAGTGACAAGTTTATTTTTCTACTGCAAAATGTCCCACAAAGATCACATATCTTGATCAAAATTCCAACTTTAAAATATTCTTATCAAAAAAATGTTTGTTAGGTTAAATGTCTATGTTAAAGAAACAAATATCAGGCAACATTTAGGATTTTTCTTTTACTCTATAATATCAATATCGGTATCAGCCTAAAAAAATCCAGCATCGGTCGGGCTCTAAAAAATACAGTTTACTTTTTAATATAAGAGTGAATCAGTTAAAACAGAATGCCAGCATTCCACTTATCATAGGGATGATATAGTCAACTGGGCTTGTTTTTCGCTCACCTGGTACACAGTTTCACCTGTCTTCTCCTCCGGACCCTGAATCCTCCGGACCACCAGGAAACAGTGCAAGAAGTGAGACTTGATAACATCAGACAGGAACGGGGTTTGGCTCTCCTGGTAGACCAAAGCTACAATGTCATTACCAATGTGTCTTTTTCTTTGTAACTGTGTAGGGGGGAAAACAAAGTGTATCAGTGTTTGTTCAAGACATTTGTTTTCTAACTAGTATAGAAAGGCTCCTGTGAATCATCAGGCTGACACAGTAACTGACCTGCTGCGGGTCGCCTTCTGTGAAAGGCAGTTTAGTTGCGACATGGAACATGATTTCTCTCCCATGAAAGGAAGTAAAGACAGCTTCACTTCCTGTCTGACCATGACACACATCCAGTCCTCCTCTGAACCTGAGATAACAGAGTGAGAAGAAGAAATCATGTGATGTTACACATTGCATGTGTCATTCATCCAGCTGAACAACATCAACATGGTGCACTTTACCCGGTGAAGCCTTCCAGTTGAACCGTCTCTCCCAAAATAGAAAGGAGCTCTTTAAACTCTTCACTTTCTTCATTGTTACAAAGTATGTCCTCCTCAGTGAACTAGAGAGAGATGGATGTTGTTTGAGAGACGGTGGTTATGGTATGGAGCCATATTTCAGTCATTTTTATGAATGTAGGACACAATTTCGTACCTGCCCGTCCTTTTGGTACAAAATGCCAAACTTGAAATTAGGAGACACTCTGTGTTCATCAAATGCGGTTATGAGTTCTGGAGCCTGAGGGATGAGTGAGAGGGAGAGAAGCTTTTAGAGGATTTGTCTAAAATAAGTGGTCATTCATTTTTACTTATTGGTCATTTTATAGAGCATTACCTTGAGGTAGCTGACCACTTCAAACTTTGAGACAGTCACTCTGTCACAGAGCATCTAGAGAGAAAATTTGTGTATTTTATAGACTTTGTCATCAACCAGAGATAGTACATTTATCAAGTACTGCACTAAAGTACAATTCTGAGGTACTTTACTTGAGTATTTCTGTTTTATGCTACTTTATACTTCTATTTCACTCTGTTTCAGAAGGAAATATTGTACTTTACCACTCCACATTGATTTGCCAGCTATAGTTACTAGTTACATAGCAGATCATTTTTTTCATTTTACATACAAATTCTATATACAAAACATATCAGTTTATAAAATATGATGATTTTTAAAAAATAAATTAAACTATATAACAGGATATAAGGTAGATACAATGAATTCCAATAAAAATGTTTCAGACATGTTGATGCATCAATAAAAAGAATAACATATCAAATAAAAACACTCAACCAACATTCACTTGTGATACTTAAAGTATCTTTGGCTAATAATGCATATGTAGGCTACATAGTTGCAACAAGGTATTTTCAGAGTGTGGCGCTGCTACTTTTACTTAAGTATTGGATATGAATTCTTCTTTCACCAGAATAATAGTTTGATACCTTTGCTAATTCAACAGCAGATGGGATGTTGGGGAAAAGAGAGACAGAGAAAACTCCATGCAGAGTGCACTGCTTCATTCTGTGAGACAAGAAACAATCTCGGTATTATCGTCAGTGATGCATGATTACTCTGAATTAACAGTTACTGCATACAGAGACATTCAAGTGAAAATGTAAAGCCTCTGCTCAAACATCATTCTGCACAGTGAAGCTTAAACATCCACGTAACGTTACAAAGAGCAACACATTTTTGAGTGGAGGGGGAAAGCATGATGCTCTGGGAAATGCTTCTAGTTGTATTGCAGCTTGGATTATACAAAAACTCATCTCATAGTTGGCTGAAATGGCTTAAGATCTCTACCTTAGTATCACCCGCAGCTTGCTCTCCTCTTCCTCCAAACACACAGAGAGAACCAGAGGCCCCAAAGATGGATCCACTGCTGTGAATGAGTGATGGTACTAAAGGGAACAAAATATGATGAAAACACAAATTCAGGAAAGATAACAAATTCCTCGATACTTTAGATAAAGTCTGCTTACACGAGAGCGGAAGAACTCGTGGTAGATTTTGGCCTCCCCGTCTCTCTCCATGATGTCGTAGCTCTCTGGATCAACGCCACAGTGGGAGGAGGTGGGACTCACATCTACAAGCCTCTCCAGAGGGGGGTCTATCCAGAAGCCCCCCAGCTTCGGAGGGAGGATGAGCGGCAGGTCTCCTCCACCTATCTTTAAAAGCTGAGACTAAAATAGAGACAAAGGAGCACCTGATGATGATGAGGGCCTGTTGTTTCTGTTGTTTGGGGAACAAATGTCATGGCGTTTATAGAAAGGTCTAAACACACACGCACACACACACACACACACACACACACACAGGATCAAACTCGTATATAGTCAACTCTGTGTTTCTTTTTCTCACATTGAAGACTAACCTTCAGCGGAAGAGGGAATTCACACCTCTGCTCATCGATCCTGCTGCCCTGATGAACGGGGGAAGTATTGATAAGATGATAAGAAACTTCTCTTGCTCAGACGCGTCTGAACACGCGCACTACACAAGATCAATTGTGCTTTAACTCACCTGCAGCTTTTCAATTATTTCAAACAGCTCTGTGTCCTGATACAAACAACAGGCAGCACATGCAGACAGAGAGAAAGGGAAAGAGAAACATGGGGAGGAAGAGGAACATGACAAATGGTTCAGTTGCAAATGGAAACTTCTGAGAAATGCAGGATTTGAAAAAGCATTAAGTATATTCAGTTAAAATAAGAGGGGAAGGTGCAAGCTGGACATGCTAATGATATCACCCTCTGGTTGCTGCTGGCTGAGAGGAAAGGCTTTCTGTCACTGGCCGGAGACTCCAGGATGTCCAGTATGTTGTCCTCTGCAGATTCAGGTCTGCAGCAAAAGGTTCATTTACAGCACAATTCATCACTTCTCATTCAGTTCTCACGTTATACAATAAATATTGAATATTAGCTCGAAACAGCTGCAATAAGATGGAAAATAAAACCTCACCTCGTCTCATCCCCACATGTGAATTTGTCCACACTGTAAACAAGGAAGTGAGAACTACTCGGAGAAGAAAACAGATCATCTAACATAGATAGGATTGCATATATATCTACAAAATAATGTCATTATCATTTAGTATAGGTGGCTACTCAATTGTCTTGAAAATGTCAGTCCTAATTTGAGACAAACAGTGTCTTTACTCACCCTCCATATGCCCCAAAAGTGAAACTTCTCTTTCTGGAGAAAGACATGTCATTCCTCTTTTCTCTCTCCATGGCTTTGGTGTCACTGTGAATGTTTGTACATGACAGTTTGCTACTGAGTCAATCAGGGCTGGCCAAGGTTGAATTAATTCACTCTATCATTCTGTCACTCCTCCTCTCTGCCCCCTGCCTCTCACTCATTTAAGCTTCCCTTTCCTCCCTCTGTCCTGCTGTCAGCCAGACATTCAGCATTAACCCGCTCATGGTCACAGGTGTAGCCACCGCCACAAACTATAAAACGGACACGGTCTGGCTGCTTCATGCTATCGATCCTCCTGCTTGAATAGACGCTCATGGTGGTTTCTCAGACTGACTGGACTTGAAGATAGACTTGCAAATAAATAAATAAATAAAGGGCTGAGACATTTTCTCCCGGACCTGTTACCCTTTGAGTCAGTAAGGACCATCAATTATTGACAGCACACACACAGTGAGGGTGAGGAGATAGACAGCAGGGGAGGGCAAAGTAAGCCTGTGGTTAAGGGGGGGGGGGAAAGATAGATAGAAAGAAAGAAAGGGAAAGAGACAGAGAGGAGAGGCATGCACATTTAAATGGGGTCCCACATGATACAAAATCCCATTTCTATTAACTGCGTATTTAGACAAATTCTGTCCATATCGTTCGAGAAAGAGGGATGCAGAGCACATATTTATCAAACTAACAAAAGTAAAAATGTTGTACTAAGAGGAACAATAAACAGTAAGAAGTATTTTGCTGGTGTAGTTTGCTAGTAGCTAGTTTACCTTAAAAAGGATTCCCAACATTGGGCCCCTCTAAAGGATCACCAGATATATCTAAAGGGCCGTGAGATGATTAATGGGACAGGAAAGAAGGAAAAAGCTAAGTTCTGCTACACAAACTTGTATTTATATTTTGGACTTTTCTCAGATGTATCCATTTTTATGAAACATTGGATCATTGTTCCTTTTTGCGCTTCAAGCAGGCATTTAAAGGAAACCATGTGAGAAGTTTAAGAGGGAAATGTCTCTTTGGTGGAACTGATAACTCATAGATTTCTAAAACACTTGACAAGCACCCCATGTAAGAGGAACAATAACAATGCATTATATTTTACAAGTTTATCCATTTTTTTGTGTTTATGTTGTTGTTGTTGTACAATCTGAATCCGAACAGTTGTTAACAGTTGTTGTTTAAAGAGTTCCAGTGGTCTCTAAATTATTGAGAGTATGTTGTTGAATCTTAGATGCAGTACAGAGACAGAAGTAAACACTTCCTGACTGGTTTTTGGAATGACTGTACATGATGAATAATATATTTGGCTATGGATATAATTCAGAATTATGAAGTTGTGTTTAACCCGTTTCAAGTGTTGCTTTCTTGTAAACTAACCAAACGTATTACATCACTTTCAAACTGAAAATGTAACAAATAAAGCCATCCATTTCCATCTTTTTTGTTCTAAATTTCCCTTTCTTTTAATCATTTTTCCCTAAAGTACCTTGCCTGCCAGTAGCAGACACTCTCTGCTCCAATTTAGTTTTCTTTCTGTTTCCATTTCCAATCATTTTTGTCTGTATCTATATGGTTGGAGGCTGCCGTTTTTGGTAATTTAACATTTATTTATATTTTTGTTGGGCATTTTAGGCCTTTATTTGTGACAGGACAGCTAAGACAAGTAAGGGGGGAGAGAGAGAGAGAGAGAGAGGGAGAGAGGGGGAATGACATGTAGCAAAGGGCCACAGGTTAGTAACCGAACCCACAGCCGCTGCGTTGAGGACTACTCTACCAGGTGAGCTACCTTGGTGTCCATATATATATATGTGTGCATATTCTATAAGATGTCATCTTTGCCAGTAATAATTAGATGTTCTTGTCTGATCTCCTCTACTCCAGGCTGAGCAAACATCTCAGAAACGAAGCTATATACACACACACACACACACACACACACACACATATATATATATATATATATATATATATATATATATATATATATATATATATATATATATATATTCTTTTCTCCCTTTTGAGCATCAGATGAGTTGGTCCCTACTTTTTGATAGGGGTTGGATACTCAAACGCACAGATTTTGGCCATTCTCTGTAATATCCTGAATGGTATAACATGCATTTTCACAGAAAAACGTTACCTTTGAGTACCCCAAAATGTTACTTAAGTAAAATATTTAAGTAAAATATCATTATACATTTCACCACTGTTAATTACATATCTTAATTTAATGTTGTTTTTATGATTTTGAGCAAATCATGCCTCTGTTTATTTTGAATCCCATAACAGTCCATGGTTCTCTATTAGTTAACAGTTTCTGCCTAAGTGCTCCTTATCAATTGGCTACTTATTTACAGAAAAAAGATTCAAATTCAAAATGCTCTTGAAACCCTTATCTTTCAGTAGTTTCACGGTAGGTGGCACCCGTCTGTGTGAAACCAGAGGATTGGAGATTTGAAACGCCACTCATAATATATTTCGCTGTCATTGGTCAGAATCCAAAACAACGACTTTTGGCCCCACCCCCTTCCATTGCAGCACCACTGATGCTGATACCCCGCGGAAGTTGTTCGTGTGGAGTAAGGACGGGATGTTTGTGTGAAATAGTGTGAAACACGTCGACATTTTACTGTACTTTTTTTGACGATTTGATAATCTGTTGCAGAAACAGAAGAACGGTAAGAAGTAGGTTTGGAAGGAATTACATTTCGCTCACTTAAATGCAAGAAAAAAAGGGGCAATCCGAAAGAAATGAGCTAGCTAGCTAGTTAGCATTGGTAATTAGCTATCAACGCTTAATTGTTAATTGTTTACTACAGTCTCCTGCATCATGCCGTTTTGGTTATTACAATATAAAGCTTTACATGTAGTTATTGTCTTGGCTAACTCCTTAGTTAGCTGCAACTGTGAGGTGTACAACGATACACAGTCTGGTTGCTAACGTATCTAATCATGACCACATAGTAACTTATGTGCTGTAGGAAGACGCTGGAGTTGTTTACATTGGCTGTCACTTTGTTATACTGTGGTTTAACTTCCGTCTTATTGTTACGGAGGTTAATGTGTCTTGTCACCTGTCCTGTGCCCAGTCTGTTGGTGCAAAATGTTGGAGTGTGGCATGCTGGAGCGGGACAGACGCGCTCTTCGGAGACGCTCCACTATTCTCTGCAAACAGCTGGTGGTGGATGAGCTACTCATACAGTCCTTACAGGCAGACGACATCCTAACCGAAAGCATGGCAGAGAGCATCATGGTATGTTAACACTGATGGATGGATATCATTTCATTTAGGACCCGCAGGTAATAAGCAGTCTGACTGTCAACAGTCGTTCACCTGTAACTTATGTAAGCTACCTAGCTACACCTTGGATGTTAGATACACCTGCTAAATATGCTTTCAAAAAGTCGTTTTAAATAAACTAAATCACTATTGGGCCGAACTGCTTGCTTAGTCCACACTAAGGACTCAAACTTTAATGAGGGGTCACAAGTAGATTTTAAGGCACGACTAGCCAATAGGTTGGGAGGTCTGGGGATCCACTAAGTTAGTGGATTTCGGATGACTTTGAAGATTAGTCTCACATGGGTAAAGTTACAAAAACACCAAAATAAAAGCTTGCCAAAGACAGCCTTCAGTTTTTAAACAATTTCATGTAAATGCATGTGTTTCTCCCTGGCTGACTTTAACTGGTTAGCACCTGAGATGCCCCCTTTAATCAACCAGTGTCTGGTTGAAATCATGCTATTTTATTAGTAGAATGATTGTGGTGACGCCTAACTGTAGTGCATCAACAGTGGGCAATGGTTGGAAAACAAAATGTCATAATATTAGGGGTGTAGATAATGGTAAATGCAATGTACTATAAGATGTCATATTTGCCAGTAATCATTAGATGTTCTTGTCTGATCTCCTCTACTCCAGGCTGAGCAAACATCTCAGAAACGAAGCTGGCGGTTACTACTGTTCTTGCCAAAACGGGGACCCAGAGCCTTTAGCAGCTTCTGCTCAGCTCTGCGAGAAACTGAGCAGCAGCACCTGTATGACCTGCTGACACAATCCCCAGAAAAAGATACGCCTGTAGAGGTTATTGTGCACTTCATCAAACATACACACACAACAAAAAGCTACAGTATACACTAGGGCTGCACGATATTAGGAAAATATTCAATAACAATGAATATCGCAATAACAATATTACTTGCGATAAATAAACATATTGGTGAGTATCGAAGTTCAAGTATTCAGTTCTGCCTTTCTGCTGCTTTTAGTATACTGCTAAAATACAACTAATTGCTTGTTGAATTAAGAAAACTGAGAGGAAATATTTGTAACATTCTTTTATTGAACAAATTGAACATTGAAATGAACACAAAAGGCACTATTAAAAAAAAGAAAGAATAATAGTTGCATTTTAAAGTGCAGTTTACTACAGGTATATAAAACTATTTATTGTGCAGTCCTAGTATACACAGCAGATTCCTACCAGGGACTTAGTGCAGTGTTTTAGACTGTTTTCTGCTCGCAGATTATTCAGCCTGAGGAAGAGCCCGAGGGAAATACAGGCCGACTAGTAATGCCGACAACAGAAAAGAAGAGAGAGGTGAGCAGGGTACTTATAATCCCTCAGGCAGGATTACTACAGTTATTGTCACTGTTGACATTTTCACAAGATTTAGACAGAACAAAAACTAATCTCTGGAGAACTCTGTGATGTTGAATATGTATTTTAATGAGGTTTCATAAGAAAGTTAGACATCTCTGATAACAGTGTGCTCCAGTTGAAATGGTCTTCCACAGACATCCTCAGTAGACAGAGAAGAAGAGAGTGAGGTGAGCAGCACCTCGTCATGTGCAGTCCAAACCTCAGATAGCTGCCTGCGCTCAGATTCACCATTCAGAGGATTAATCCCAGTCAGGGAGGAAGACAGGATGACAGAGAGACAGAGGACAAAGAAAAGAGGAAGAGATAAGCAGACAGATGTAAGAATCACAAACCACATCCATCGTATGTTAGACAACCAGATGGCCTGCTGAGGTAGTCAGACAGCAGGCAGGAGATTCCCTACGAGTTAGGTTAAGAGTGCAGTTGTCATTTTTCCACAAGAAGCAACAGTTGCTGCCACAGCAAAGAACAAAATCCTTCATTATCTGTCTTCTTTTGTATGTGTTAAGCAGCTGATGTTTTGTCATCAATAATTTGTGCATGATTTTGAATTTCAGAGGTGTGTGGACTCTTCTCTTCCACTTCCCACCCAAGAAGAAACTGCTGCCAAGAGAGCAAGGACACATGGTGAGTGGTGGTGCAGTGTGGCCTGCATTCAGGTTAAAATAGGTTTCTCTGTGTCCGATGTGGTTGTCAATATTTTTCTGTTTCCGTGGAGACAATGGGTGGTGTCTGGAGAAAAAGGCTTATCTGTTGTCTAGTTTAGTTTAAATAGACAGGTAATCAAATTGTCCTCAACAAAAACTTGTTTTTATCCAGCAACTTTAAAGAGAGTCCAGTCTGTGTGAATTATTATTATTATTATGTTTATTATATAATCTTATCACCGAGAGAAGTGTAGGAGTGTGGTTGCTCTAGAGTTCAGCTACTGTCTGTACCTACAGGCGCCACGCCCCAAGAGTGACTCATTCACAGCATTGTAGTACAACGTTTGTTGTTATATGGCTGGCGGGAGCACGCAGTGATGTAAAAAGTTGGCATCAGCAATTTAACTTGTAACAAGCAGAGTTTAATGTGTAACGTGTTTGTGTGTGCAGCAGAGTCCATGGAGTTTAGTCTGGATGCAGATAGTCCCATCAACACTCCTGTGCTCCCGTGCACTCCCGACTTTTACCTCTCTCACTGCCATCAGGTAAAATACTTCTCTTTACCAGGTCAGCTCAACAAGTTTGCAGTAACTTACTGTGTTATGTTTTACCTGTTACCTTTTGAGAAATACTAGCCTTCAGTGTTACGCCAACTATCTGGATTTGAGTCAATATACAGCACCAAATGCAGAGATACACTACCAGTCAAAAGTTTGGGGTCACTTAGAAATTTCCATTCCACTCCATTATAGACAGAATACCAGCTGAGATCAGTTGCATTGTTTTTTTTAACCAGGGCAGCAGTTTTCAGATTACATTATGTGCTTACATAATTGCGAAAGGGTTCTCCAATGTTTCTCAGTTAGCCTTTTAAAATGATATCAGATTAGTAAACAGAATGTGCCTTTGGAACATTGGATGAATGGTTGCTGATAATGGGCAATGTAGATATTGCATTAAAGATCAGCCACTTCTTTCTACAACAGTCGAGAACCCCTTTGCAATTATGTAAGAACACAATGTAATCTGAAAACTGCTGCCCTGGTTAAAAAAAACAATGCAACTGATCTCAGCTGGTATTCTGTCTGTAATGGAAATTTCTAAGTGACCCCAAACTTTTGACCCGGTAGTGTACATACAATGTAGGGATTGTAAATTGTGTTAATTTGAAAATGTAATAGAATAATGTAATGTATACAGGCAAGGTGTTAATGCGTTTTATAGAAACGAGATTGATCCCTTTTTTTTTTTTTGTCTCTCACTTCCCGCACTCCAGTCTTACAGAATGAATTCATCCCCTCGTGGTCTTGCTTTGGTGATCAGTAATGTGACCTTTGATCCTTGTGCGGCCCCGGACCTTGACCCTAGGAAGGGAGGTGAGGTGGATGACGAGGTCCTCAGGAAGGTCTTCACAGAGCTGGACTACCTGGTTACAGTCCACAGAGACCTCACTGCTCAGGTAACACACACAGATGCAGGCTCAGTATGTATTTACAGGATGTTATCTGAAACACAAACCATCCATCTTATTTAGTTGACAAAGCTAGAACAGGGAAGTTGTAAAAGGGAGAGGAACAACATTTTGTCCTTGAATTGTTTTTTGAAAATCTTTTGAAAAGTTTGTGAGCTTTGTTTAGCACATTTTCCATTTTCAGTGTATTACAAAGCAAAGCATGGGTGTCGGCTGTGGAAGTGGGGAGAACTTGACTTTAAATAGATGTTCCACTTAAACCCAGAATGATCAGTGTAACCACATGATTGCCTTACCAACCTGTTCAGTATTTAAAAAGCAACAGTCTGTGTTAACCACAGTTTTCCTTATGCCTTGTGTAGAGCATGAGGTCGTGCATTGAGAACTTTAGCCGTCGACCAGACCACCGGACAGTGGACAGCTGTGTGGTGTGTCTGCTCTCCCATGGAGTTGATGGAGCTATATATGGTACAGATGGACATCTTCTGCAGGTGTGCTTGTTTGGTATCTTTCTTAGTTTGTATATGATGTCATTCAAGGGTAAAGATGCAGCCATTTTTCAGACATGTAACTTTGTCACTTGTTCAATTTCAGCTGGACTGGGTGTTTAAGTCCTTTGACAATGCGCACTGTCCCCTGCTACAGAACAAGCCAAAGATCTTTTTCATCCAGGCCTGCAGAGGAGGTAAGGCTCACGATCTTATTCTGCACGCACCTCTATCATCATTAATGTGGAATTAGGAAAATCTATGTATAATACATCTCTAAACCTCTAAAGGCTACTCGTAATAAATAAATGTAGCAGTCACAAGCTTATGGTAGTGCAGTGTTTCCGCTAATATGTTTTGACTCTGCTGCTTCAGATTTTTATGAAATGTCAGGAAGTCGCAATTACTCGACTCTGCAGAGCTGTCCCCTCCACCGAACTCAAGCGAACGGTCCTCCGCTCTCTCTCCCCTTTGAGGGGGAGCAACCTGTTACAGTGACAGGACGTCATCACTCACGAGGTCATGGCAACCAAATAAACAACAGCGCGAGTACGGCATTTTCTCCTCAGCCAGAGTGACAAACAGGGACGAAAGCCTCGGCGGCTGATTTCCCAGGGAAACTGCGCTCATGAGGGTCCTGTTGAATATGGAATATAGCTACAATAGCTTGGAAAAGAGTGTTAAGGGCTCTGAATTTGATGAATTTACTGTTTATCAGACCCCAGGTGAGACAAGAAGCTAACTTTAGCGCATCCTGCGAAAGACCGTCTGCCTTCTTCCTGCTGCAGGTTGTTGTATTCACGCGACATGCTGTATTCACTTACTGTTTAAAACTTTTTCTAGGTTAGTGAGAATGCATAGCGCTCAAATCCAACATGGAAAAAAAACCTTAATGTTACCTCAGCATTTTGTTTTATTGCTAAACTGTATGTAAAATGAGCAGTACCTGTTGCCCACTGACGTCAACGGTATTGTTCATATTTTGGCACAATGTTTAGTAATGGCTGGTGGTCATAGTGAGTAAAAATGTGATCTGAGATGAAATGTGTTATGTATCTGGAATTGTTCATTAGCAATGTGTGATATCTTATGAGGTGAATGGACTCACAGTTAAAACAGATTTTATTCTGATCCAAAGACTGAAATTAGAACTCTACATCCTGGAATGTAATTGTAAGACATATGATTGCAAATATGAGACCACACTCAGGACCCATAACACCGACCTGCAGTGTAGCTTCTAGTGCACCCCCACTATTTTTCAAATCTTAACCTAACGTTACCAAAGTACTTTTTGCAGCTAAAATGGATGGGGAAAAAGGTTAGCTAATGTTAGCTAAATTGAAACCTTCTTGTCTTCCAGAGGAGATGGACTGTGGAGTCGAGCAGATAGATGGGCCAGCGAGGACCTGCTCACCATGCTGTGAACAGCTGGATGCTGGAAGGGAAGGACAGGGGGATGCACACCCTAGACAGAGAGGGGACATGGGGAGGCCCAGGATTAAACTGCCCCAGCGGTCTGACATGATCTGTGGCTTTGCATCTCTCAAAGGTCAGAGAATTTGTAAGTCTGTCCCTTTTGATTTTCTGGGGTGGATTTATTTATCTGTTATGTATAAATGTGTTGTTTAACAGAAGTGTAAAAAACAAAACATTAAAAATGAATGAGGCAGTAGAGATGTGCAGTAATCCATGCAATGCAAAAGAAGTTGACATTTCAACCATCAAAAATAAATCTGTGTAGACTATCTGCCTTTTTATTCTCTGCAGATTTTGTCATGTACCCAACTATGGTTTTAATGTGCACATGTTTTCCTGTATTGCATGCAGCATGCATAGGAACTACCTTCAACAAAACCAATATGAGAGGATATTAAAGGCTTTAAAGGGGAACTCCACCGATTTTACACATCAAAGTCTGTTTACATTGCTTGGAAAGTACTACTGAATTTGTTTAATGTTGTATAAAGCCTTTTTGTGACTAAAGAGGGAGCTGTGCGAAAGTCTGAGAAGTTGCCTCAAGTTCAGCTTGGAGCTGAAAATGACAAGTTTTAAAATAACAAATGTGAGGTTACCAGACCTCTCTAGCCTGCTTCTCATCTCTGTTTGAGACTCGAGGCTACATTCGCCACTACAAGCATAACATACCTGATTTCCAACCAAACCGTAGCATCGTGAGTAATGTAGTCAACAGGTTTTGACAGGAAAGAAGAATGCGTGGAATAAAAACAATATGTCTGCATAGATTTGGATGTTTATAGAAGTGCAATGCTAAATTGGTGGACTGTCACTTTCAAAGGTGCTGTAGGTAGGATTGTGAAGATCCAGGACTTAGCCCAAAAATTTGAACATCAACAACTTCTCAGTCCCTCCCCCCTTTCCGCTAAAGCCCAAAACTGTCTCCTAGGCCCCTCCCCCCACGAGGAAGAATGAATGTGTGTGCATGAGCAGTGATTGACACGCAGTTAGACACCCCCCCTGGCCCTGATTGGTGCATCTGAACAGGGAGCTGTGGATTTTTGAAAATCGCACTACAGGCTGTAGGTGGAGCCAGAGGAGCCAGATTTTTTTTAAATTACCTGCTTCATGTAGTTCTACTGGAACAAAGGGTCAGTTTCAGCAAATATGACAGAGAGTTAGTTTTATAAGGCTTACCTACTGCACCTTTAAGAACTAAAGTGCCGGTGGCTAAAATTGTTTTGGTTGATTCCTGTCAGCTGTGCCACCCTTTCCGTCTGAGTTTAGACTTCTTTTACTCGCGGTTTTAGATGTTAAGATGTTGACTAGTAGATAGTTTCTGTTTCCAGTCATGTAAATAGCAGACACCATCTTGGATCTGTCTCCCTGCATCTCATCTGGATGTGTTAAGCCTGTATTGTTTGACCTCTTGCTCCTCAAGGCACAGCAGCCATGCGGAACACCAAGAGAGGATCCTGGTTTATCCAGGAACTTAACACAACACTGCGCCTCCAAGCCAGAGACACACACCTTGCAGACATCATGGTGCAGGTGAACACAAGTGTCCTATACCCACATATTTGCATTCATAGTGTAAAATACGCTTTCTTGTTTGGTAAACTTCTTTACGACATCACTGTAATCTTTCTGTCTTTTTTTCCCTCCCATCTGTCTCAAGGTCAACAGGCGTATTAAGGAGCGGGAGGGTTATGCTCCTGGCACCGCCCACCATCGCTGCAAAGAGATGTCGGAGTTCACCAGCTCATTGTGCAAAGACCTCTACCTTTTCCCCAAGTACCAGCCCCAGTATTGATAAAACACATACACATAGAGCATTCCTTGCATTGAATCCCCTCCATAAGGGCACACAGTGGTTCATTACGCTCCAATTACTGCCACACACTCACACATTCCTCTGTTACGTCTTCACTTCCAAACAGAGGATTATTCATTCATATTTTCTGTGTAAATACTGCCTCCTCAGACATGCACAAACACACTTGTGCATACACTCGCAGAAATCTTGGAAAGGAGCAAGCTTATGTTAATCTACATGTACTCAGAAATGGGCAACACATAGCACAGCATACAATTTACTCGTGTGTCTGTGTAAATGCCAGTTAGAGGGTTTAATTGATAATCCTTTTTAGACAAAGACAGAATCGTATTTTATTGTTTTCCTACTACAAAGCTACAGTACTTTGAGGTTTCACTCTCTCTTTTTAAGATGTATTTTGTACACAGATCTATTTTTGTGGCTTTATTTTGTATCAAATTGTTTTTATAAGGGTGTTATGCCCATTCTCTTTATGTGTATGTTAGTATGTAAGTTTGTTATAATTTGTGACCATTTCTTGTTTTTAGTATAGTGCCAGGCAGGGGGCAGCACAGCAAAGACAAATGCAATTTATCGTCTCTCATTCATTAATATTCATATTTTTCACTTCAGATTGATCATCACTGTTAGTATTCAGATACCTTTTATTTTAAGTCGGCTACAGTGATGATTATATGGTATTTTCTCTGCAACAGGTTCTTTTAAAGGACAAAAACCTACAGGGCAGCTTCACAAGACCTTGAATTGTTTCAGTCATTTATTTTTTCGCTTTCATTTGTGGATGTTCAGTCAGGAAAATCTAGCTTTTAAACCTTAAATTTCATAAAGAGGGCATCCACTGTAAATTTCACTTCATATCAGCTGTGTTACTGTAGATCTGTCCCTGTCAGGGTGGTGGGCTGTCTGGGGAATGTGGTGCTATTTGTGCGGTCATACACCTACAGTGTGAACTCTGACCTTTACGCTAACTCTGACTCCTAATAGTGTTTCTCTCAATGTGGGAGCTGCACATTTAGTTAGTCCCTCGACAGTTTTTGTGGTATTTTACTGTAGCTGATACAGTACAGATAGAACATGTATTTTGTGTGTCTTCCATAAACAATATGCAGTTTTCTACAGCAGCCTGTGCCATGTGAGGATGATACATTTATGACCATGGAGCTTTTATTCTATCTTTTTGGCACCCCCCACACAGAGACAACCAGTTCTCAAGGCTGTGGAAGCATTGATGTTTCTCAGAAGAGCCCTGGTCAAGCAAATTGTGTTTTGTTACTACAGTGTTGTAGTCAGTCCCTCCAGGATTTCGCAGCCTTTGAGATTGTTGCGGCCCAAAATGCCTGATTTTGTAAAAAATTGCAATAAAAGTTGCAAGGTCGTATTACGAGCACGCACAGACCCTGGCCTGGAAGGTGATCACCCTTCTTATCCTTAGATTTTTGTAATTATTTAAACACAAACATTGGAGAAGTATAAAAGGGTTACTCTCCTGCCATGTGAGACGTTTTGAAGGTTGATATTGGCTGCCAAGCTCTGCGGAGTAGCAGGGTTGGGGGTGTCAGGAGAGATTTTATTTCTGTCAACAACACTGACTGCCAAATGTTCTATACAATAAACCAGCCATGTTTTTTTAAAACAAGACGAACTGTTGTTTTTCTTACAGCTGCATGTGCATACGAGTGTATCTGCATTTTCCTGTGACTGCGTTTTTTTGCGCATATGTTTAGTTTAAGCTGAATGAGTGTGAGGCCTCAGCACACATGTACTCTCCTGTGCATGCTCCACTCTATTTGATCCTTCTTGTTGCTGTGTTTGTGTGTGTTGTTCCCTGCGTACAGCCTGTCCGCTCTGTTCTCAGGTATAGTATAACTGGCTCCCCACAGTTCCGCTGCGCTCAGGTCTCTCCATGCTGTGACTGGGACGTATGCATCTCTCACACTGCCCGCCGCCCAGTGATAATGTTCTTAGTGTATCAGATACGTAGAGGCCCAGCCAGCTGTCCACAGTCATTCTCCCTTGACACACACATACACACACCGTTGGTCAGAGTAACACATTTCTCGCTGGCCTCCGGTGTAGCTGTGAGATTAGGTTGTTATGTGCTGGCGCGTGGACCACAAAGAAGGGTGGGGTGTCTTTGTGTGTCTGTGGCTGTCATAATGGCTGCCTGTTTTATCAGCCTAAGGGAAGGAACCGGAGGATGAGTTAGTTTAGATTAACTTGTCTGAGTGGGATGTTGTCTCTTCGGGTTGCTGAGCAGTGGTGGTCCACTCCAACAGCCTGTGGGCTTTTCAGCTTTAAGTGAATGATGTGCAGCACATATGAGATCAGCTCCCTTCCTGTATTACCTCTAGATATCTGAACCTACTGAAGAGATTAAGCAATATGGAGATCACTTTACCAAGCTCTGCAGTGGGTCCTGCAAGCATTTTTTTTGTTGGGGGGGGGGTTACCATGGGAGGGCACATTCGTGGCGATTTATTTTTCCCTAAGGAGAACTGCCATAGCATGTGAGTGTTATGGGGATTGCCTTGCATCATTGGCTGATTAGGTGTGAGCTGTCATAGGGGTGTCATGTGCACCTTCCTGATCACGTTGCAGGGGCAGCCCTATGGGGGGGGGGTGCCCTTCCAACCCCCACCCCGTCCAAACAAGAACAGTCCATCCAAATACACACACTTAATGGCTGGCAGGGAGGTGCTACTAAGGGCAACAAAGTGTGTGTGTGTGTGTGTGTGTTATTAGGTGTCTGCAGTTCTAATAAAGGAAAGCACTGCGTCCTTCACTGCCTCATCAGATGGCTTTGCTCTGCTGTGTCCGCCTGTCTGATTTCTGTCTGTGTGTCTGTCAGGTCTGCAGTGGAGTTGGATGGCTCGCAGCCTCTGGATCATCTGGAGAAGAGTGCGTTCGGGAAGGACGTCATCTGTGTTTCTTGACTTTCTCTATGTAACAATTGTGTTTGAGATCGAGTTTAAAGGAGAGTGAGAAACTAGAAGATGTTTGTGTTTATTTGACCTGGTGTAAAGTGTGTGTGTGTATATAAAAGAGCGAGACAGTGAGAGAGAGTGTGTGTGTGTATATGGTGTTGCCCGCGGCATTGGAAATGCTGGGGTGTCCAGCGGGGTTATTTTTGGATCAGTGACAGCGTGTCAATGGCTGCAGATGCGTCGCAAAGGAAGGCTCTGAGATACCAACAGACCCTGGTAGGTCTTTCCTAAATCTTTCTTTACCTGCCTGCCTGTCTGCTGTCGTTTAAAATGTCTTTTCCTTCCCACTCATTTCATGACCCTCCACCTGCTTCTTCCTCATCTCTCCATTTACTCACTAGTCACTTAGTCTTTTCCAACCATCCTTTACTGTTCCTCACTCACTTTCTAATTATTTCCAACCACCTTTCAATATTTTCCTTCCACAACTACCGGTACCTCCTAGTCATTTGTATTTCCGTATGCATGCTGCATCCTTTTTTTTTTGGTCCACCAGCAGTGAACTCTGTTTTGTTTTTACATGCTTCTCTACTACGTTGCAAAAACTTCTCCAGATGCCCCTCTCTTGAATCAATACTCATCTCTGCTATCTTCCTCTTTACTTCTTGAACAAGATTTGAACAAGAACTTAATGTCAAATTTATTTGCACAGCACTCAAACGCATTCACAGTCTCTGCTGGTTTCACACCGCCCACGTAACGAAACACTGAGTAAAGGCGTTAAAATGGAAAGTCATCCCTGCAAAAGTCAAGGATTTTGTAATTTATTTTGATTTAAATCCTTCACATGATCCCTTGCATTTTTGTTGTTGTTCAATTACCCATGTTATTATATCCTAACGTACATTTCTTATTCCTGACCTCTATCTTCTATATGTCTGTACGCCTCCCTTAAGCTGGAGCCTTGTAAAGTCATTGCTGGTTCCGTGTGTTGGTGGATATAAATACTTATATACAGGAAACCTGAGCAGACAGGTTAGATGTACGTGTTGAGATGAAGTCATGTCACAATCCTCTGGTTCATCTGTTTAAAAGCTCATCCAAAATGATGGCCATTCCTCCCAGGAGCACCACCTCTGCCATTG
The DNA here is from genome assembly GCA_023631565.1 of Gymnocephalus cernua. Lineage (NCBI taxonomy): Eukaryota > Metazoa > Chordata > Actinopteri > Perciformes > Percidae > Gymnocephalus > Gymnocephalus cernua. Next base: position 30,760,068 of record CM042429.1, read on the forward strand.
ACTCATAATTTGTTTTCATCCAATCACACCTGCTCTATGGACATACAGTAAATAACTCATGACGTCTATTGTTTTTAAAGGTAATTTTCTGCAGAGTGGAAAGATACATGAGCAACTGAGGTGAGAGCAGCTGGGGTGTGTATATATGTGTTAGAGCAGCCTGACAAAGCGAGGAGGAGCAGTGACAGAGCGTCAGTGTTGTTCCTCTTTTCCTTCTCTTCCTCTCCTATAAGACGATGGACGATTGACCATAGCAAATCTCTACGTCCTATCCCTTGTAGAGCCCTTCAGAGGCCCACAGGTCAGATATAAATAAGAAATCTCAGTTAATCACACTATTACAGGCTTAAGTCTTACAACTCTCAGGTGTGAAAGCTGTGATGGCGTCTGGATGTGTGTGTGAGAGGAAATTAGAGCCTTGAGGGATTGGAGGAGTTCACGTGTAGAGCTGTTAAAAGATCATCCTAATATGATTTATTTATTGATTAGCAGGGTGTTATGGTTGAGTATATTTTCAGATTGATGGTTTAGCTGGCTAAATCTTCACAGATGCACACCTATGCTGCGAGGTTACAATAGACTGTCTGTGTTTTTAGTGTTGTCAGTATGTGTTGAGGTTAAAACTGGGTTACGTTAGGTTAAAAGGTGAAGGTGTTTTAGATGTTACATATAACCTGTTTCAACTGCATTTAAATAACCTGCTTCATACTGAGCTTGTACTGTCATTTTACATTACAGGATGTACATGTTTTTGTGTTTGTGTAAATAATCAAATCAAGTCAAATTTTCAAATTAAGAATTGAATGAGTATAAGTTAAAAAAAACAAGACAGTTGGGATAAGAAAAATATGTAATTCATATACTTTACAGGCCTGTAGTTTCCAAATAATTTTCTAGGTTCCTTGAAAGAGCGATGTAACTTCTTACTAATTATAGGGAAAATAGGAAATTTCCTTGAAAGTAAAGCTCCATTTAAAAAAAAATTGTTCCTTATTGATTATTAATGTATTATTGGAAACTATTCTCTGTGTGTTGAGTTGTTTTTTGTCTGCCTGACCTGCTGTGCACTGACTAAAAGAAGGTTACACTGGTAATCAATTGTAATCCCTTAATTTGAAGTGTACCAATTTAACACTGCCTCTATTTTTCCTTTAGTTAGTACATGTAACCTCACTCCTGGTACAGAGGTGCAGCATTTCGCTCATGGACTTTTGTCTAGCTTCTAACATTGACTTATTTGTTGTAAACTTGGTGTTGACAGTGTCAACGTGTTCTCCCATAAATGCATAGTTCTTTCCAGGAAACTTCTTGGAAATAATTAGGTAATATGATATCCGGACGTTACGGACCTGTAACATAAAGCATTACAAAAAAACACTTAATATGTGTGCCCAGTTTTAACCTAGATGTTTTTTGACCTGCAAAGTGCCAAATTATTGCTTGCTGGGTTTGTAAACTTGTGTTAATTACTTCCAAGTCACACAGCTGTTGTTGACCCTTGACCTTAACAAAGAGGAAGCACCCTCTGTTGACTCGTGTCACACAGACAGACACACTCCAGCAGTGTGTGTGTGTGTGTGTGTGTCAACAGCAGTGAAATAGATCTCATAAGTCTCAAATGTTATAGGATACTAAAAGGGATAATGTTCACCTGCCAAATGTCTCACAGACTGGGATGTAGACGATTAAGCCATTAAATATCATATGATATTGCAGTCGCTTGATGTATCTTTTCAATTACAGAGGTGGCTATGATAATTAAACTATTAGTAGTTACATTACAGTTACATGATGAAATGCCATGTTAACGTTGCAAAATGGTGTCAATAAGGTGCCATTGTTTTTGTGCGAAGGTTAAAGCCCCCCCATCTGTCTGTACAACAGGTCTCCTGGGAGAGATGGGTCGAGACAGCACGAGAGAGGGAGCGGTGCGGGGAAGTGTGTCAGTGAACATTGGGTCACACTGCTGCTAAATTTATCTACGAGTAAGGTTTCACCTCAGGGGTGGGGGTTGGATGGATGGGGCCACGGGGGGCGGGGGGGGGGAGGGGTAAGAGGGAAAGTTTGAGGGGGAAGAGTGAGGGAGAAAGGTGAAAGGCTGCACGCAAGAGTTCAATCATAGGTGAGACGCAGAGAAAAGTACAAAAAAATCTGTTCATGGCATTGAAGGACATCTGAATCTAAATTTCTAATGTGTATTTGTACCTTAGAGTTGTTCATTTAGGAAAACAAACAAAACACTTTACTTAATATAAACCAAGGTTTCATTTCCCAAAAGCATCTCAAGGCTAAGGTGATATTAAGACACATTTACAATTGGACAAAGATCATCTTTGCCTTCAAAACTTTTCGTGAAATGTGACCCAAAGTGCAATAAGTCAGTTGTGGTCTCAAAATGTCTTAAATTAAATGTATTTTTTTCTGATTCCTAAATCAATTTGTAGCAAACAAATTTAAACAGAAAATTATTTTCAAAAACTTAAATTCTTGATTGAACAAGGCAGTCAGCTTTTAATCAGCTAATTCTACCTGCTCAGGTCATTAATGTGTGGGTGTGGTGTATCCCAACATGCTTCCGGTAAGAGACAACAAAACACCCTGTATAGGACGCCAGTCTATTGCAGGCAAAATTGGACATATTTACACTCAATTTACCTTCACAGTGTTGAAATAGAAATCAAATTGTGTTTTCAAGCTGGCAGCCGCACTCCACATTTAGGGCCAAAGGTAGTTGCCAGTGATAAAGTATCCAACTCCAACATGAAGTTAAATAAAACACTACAGTCTGCTAAACTCACTGAACTCTGCTGTTTTCCGCCAGATAAATGCAGACAGAAACCCAGCAGCACTCTGGTCTCCAAAGACCCAGAAACCATGTGAGAACTACAGGGTCACAACAGAACAGTCTGTAACCCATTTTACGTCCCACAGTTGGAGAATGGCTTGACTAAATAAAGGTAGAGCCCAGTTGATGTAACAGCACGCCCATATTATCATCTGATACTGACTTATGATAAATACATTTAGTTTGTCTATAGATTGGCATAGAAATGCTATAGCCTGCATTTTTATGTATTTTGGACTAGTATTTCTTAGTTCAGGATGTAAATATTCATTATTTTAATTATAGTTTTCAAGTATGTTTAATGTTAAAATTATATTTCAATCTTTCAAATATATTGTTCAACTGTAAAGTATCTTGCCACAATTTGAACTCTTTAGTAACCAAATGGGAGCAATCACTGCCAACAACATGTTTGTCAGGCTTTAGTAAAGCATGTCATGTATGTTAAAGGCACTTAAAGTACAGTACAGTATTATCCACACAATGTTAATATATTTACGGTTTCAACTCAGTCAGCAGGTATTATCTTCATACTTTAAGCTTGTGTCCTTCCTGCAGAATATCATTCATGATCCGGCTTCAGGAATCTGCTGGATCGGCCGCCTGACTGAGAAATTTCCCCTCTGAATTAAGAGCTGCTGACAATTTATTGTCAAGCCTCAAGTGTCTCTATTAACCTCTGCTGCTTTCTCGTGTGTGTGTGTGTGTGTGTGTGTGTGTGTGTGTGTGTGTGTGTGTGTGTGTGTGTGTGTGTGTGTGTGTGTGTGTGTGTGTGTGTGTGTGTGTGTGTGTGTTGGGGCCAAACCTGTCAGTCACTGGGCTCTACTGTATACTATATGGAGGCAGGTAGCAGGTACGGTCTGTGTCCGTCACACTGGAAAAGACAGGAAAGGACAGATGTAAGACAAAGATATCCAGAGAGGGAATTACAGGATACTAAAGGCGCACAAGAAAGTGAACAGCAACCTGCTGGAGGAACGGCTGAAAAGATGAGGGAGCGGATCAACACTTTTGAAACAGTTCTGAATATTGATCAATTTCTGGTAAGGTTTATTATCTTGTATATTGTTTAAGTGTTTTCTACCTTAAGTTGGAACTATTCTTGCAAGGACTGATGCATTTATGACATATAAGAGGTAAATAATAAGGTCACTTTTGTACTGTGTCCTGTTTATTGACTTTAATTTTCATGTTGTGACATAACTTATAACATGTAAACCAGGTTTATAGTGGACCTCCACAGTTGTCCCCCCCTCCCGGATTACTTAGTGTAAATTAAACTGTGGGCTCATACATAAACCATTTCACAGTTTGGTTTATTTTTCTCCTTTGGCCTCGTCGACATGCCATAATTAGAACATGACAGCTTGAACAGTGTTTGGACGAGCCATGGAAATGTTATTGTGCTGGTTAATTAGTGTATGCATATGGAGACGTGTGTGTGTGTGTGTGTGTGTGTGTGTGGGGGGGGGGTAATCTCCTGATGTATCTGTCAGTGAGCGGGTCAGATTTTTAATCATTAACCTTGTGCTATGGGACAGGGCTGTATTGTTGTAAGGCCTAAATAAACACACACACACACACAAATTAATTTAGCATGCTCATAAACACACAAACTTAGCTTGCTTAAGAACCCGCAGAAACACAGATATTTATGAATATGCAGTGCTGAGTCTCTCTCGTGAGGACCGCAGGAATGTGCTATTATTTTTTTTAATTAACTCTCAATGTCACACTGCCCTTCAACCTCGGCATCTATTGGCAGCTTACACTAAGAATGAAGCTCTCCCACTCTCTCTTCTCTGCAGGCTTCTCTCTGTTTTGTTTACATTTGAAGTTCCTCTTGAATTTCTAGTGTTTTACAGTAGCATCACCTTGTTGAAGCCGGCTATCGAAAGGCAGATCCATGAATGAATTCAAAGCTATTGACAACTCCACAAGCATAATTTAACACAGGCTTTGTGTTCCTAACAAAGCCAGTGGTTTACATTTCTCCATTTTCTTTACCCCAAGAGACTTGCAATAAGAACAACATAAGAGCTTGAGTTCTAGAGCTCTAGAAACTAATCATGAGAGGTGTCAGAGCTGTAGAGTAACGCTTGACTATTTTCACTTGTCCGTGGAGACAAAAAAGTGCAGGAATATAATAACAGCCACAGGGGGAGGTAGAGAGAATCTTGCTGAGAGTAAATTAGTGCGACTAGAAGAGGAAGAGGAGTAGGGAGGGGGTGATATATACTGTCTTTGGATATATCCTCTGTTGTTCTTGACTCGGAGTGGGAAGGTCATCCCACCGTTGAGTTGAACAGTGGCAGCAACAATGTTTAAAAGCGTGTGAAAGTCGTGGTAAATGGTTGTTACTGATGTCATTGGATGCACAAGGTTACATGGTGACACAAAGGTAAACACAAGGTTGAGAGATGGAGACAGCATCCCAGCTATCAATGTCTCTCTCACGCTGTCAGTCGTTTGTCTCTTTCTGTCTCCCTCTGTCAGATTTCCTTTTTGACATTGCAGTTTGCATTTATTTGCAATACATCAGTGTCACAGCTTAGTTAGGTTGTCGCAAGAAATTTAAAAAGTCCATCAATTTCCCAGAGTCCAAGGTGAAGTGTACAGATCTATATACATATATTTTGGCTATTGGAGAATTAAATGCACAACATAACTAAAAATAGTTGCATTTTGTGAGTATTTTGTTCAACGAAGAAAAACATTAACAAGAAAACAGACACACATGAAAAAAAAAACTTGCCGTTTCAAAGAAATGCAATTTCATGTTTGAATGAATAAATGAGTAAAGAACCATCAATATTTTACAAACTAAAGAGTTAGAAAGTTTACCAGATCTCTGTAGCTCTCTACTCATCTCTGCTTGATGCTAGCAGCTTGGCCCTACATTAGCCATTGTTAGCATAACATAACACACCCGAATCTTAGACTAAACTGTCTTCAGTTAGTTGCATTGTGGGTAATGTAGGCACTAGGTTTTGACAAGGTGTGGAACATACACGACCATATCTGACAAGTGTCCACAGTGAGTGTGACAATGTTATAGAGGTGCAATGCTAAATTGGTGGAGTGCTTTTTCAATGGAGCCTATTCTTAAATATTATTTAAAATAGTAATCATAACCTCTATTTGACAACTTAAGTTAGCTTAAGTCATCTTAGTTAGCTTAGTCATTGTGTATTGACTTTGACTAAGAAATATTTGATTTTAAAATTCAGCTTTACATGATCAAATAAAGACAATAGGTTCAAACAAAATGCTCAAAACAATGCTATTATTTCAACAGTGCTGACTATTTGATGTCAATGTCCTGAAACTGTCAAGCAAGTAGAAAGCAAAATTGACATCTAACATCAGTTAAGTTAATGCAAAAGCTTCTCTAGGACCATGATAGTAAAATAAAAGAGATGTCAATGACTGACCAAGTCATCTACATAACACAAAACACAGTAGCAGTGGTTAAGCAATTTAATAGAGAATATAGTTTCTTGTTTTTAACTATTTTGCTATTTGACTACAATCTTGTGGTTGTCCTTTTTTGTTGTGGCAGGATATGGCATGAGAAAATCTTTAAGTAACAAATCTAAGCGTGAACAGGTTCCTTTTGTTACTGGCCCTGGTTTTGACGGCGCCTGGTGCCAGTGCCTGTTTGATGATGTTGATGGATTAGTGCTTTGGTGTTAATGTGTAGAGTGGCATGGTGGTGAGGTTGTCTGCAGCGTAGGACAGGAGACAGAACAGGAGCAGAGCTGCTACCACATCATGCCAAAGACAACTGATGAGGAACAGGTAAAGACCTGACGACCAAAGGCTTCATCTGGTCAGATGGTGGAGGGTGATTTTTTTATTTTTATTTTATTCTCTGCTGTTAGTGAGTTAATGACACCGTCCAGTGTTCTTCTGTCTTTCTTCTTTTATCACAAGTTGCTTAACTGGATCTGATTACATATTTTAATTGACTTGTCTTTTCCAGTTATAGCTGTAATGGGTTGCTTGTGCCTCTCACATTAGATTGACTGGTACGATATGGTAATATACCATATACGACTGGTATATGGTATATTAAATGTAGTGTTATATTTCTATTAAATTTACTCAACTAGAATTCTAGTCAAGTTCTTCAATATATTATCTGATTATTCTCACTCCAAAGCAGTTAAAAAATGAAAAAGCTTATCTTTATTATAATTTGTCTCGCATGTCATTTTGAAACACAAGACAATTTGCTATTTTCTATCTTCTTTTAGTATTTTTGAAAAACATTTAACTTCTGAGTCGTTGCTCAAAATTATGTGTGTGGAGTGTGCTGTTTTGCAGCAGATGAGAAGTTAATGTGAGATGAAATTTAAATACAGTATTATATAAAGAGAAGAGATTGAAACCTTCATACATTATCCAGTATAGTTTACCTATGACCTATTTGTCACGCACAGTGTTTTGCAAAATAATTCATTTAATTTGTGAGCAATGACCAGGTGATGGCATTTAACATTTTTGAGCAACTCAGGCAATGACAGGTGAGTTTTCTATCCTGAAAAATGACTGACTTTAAATGCTTTCCTGCTGTGATCTAAACTTTCCCACATCATTGTCTTGCCCTTAGTAGCAAACGCCATCAGTGGGGCAGCAAACCAAGTTTAGAACAAACAAATGATTTATGGAAGTAATATTCAAGTCTTTGCGTAATGCTAAATAATTAAAATTAAGAATAGTGGTTTGCACTTCTTTGTAGAACTCATCACTGGTCTGCTGTTAGCTCAGGCCAAAAGCTGTTAACGGTGCATTATTGTCCTGAATAACAGTTTGTGGTTTGCAGTGTTTAGTGAGGTTTAAAATAACTTGCTTGACGATTTAGGCCATCAAATATTTTCAAGAGCCTTTAACAGATTAACTGCTGGCCACCTGCTATGTGATGTATTAATTATAAACATCTATATCAGTCACTTTGTCATGTGGTTGTCGTGACTCATGTATTATAGTGGAATGATTTTGTAAATCAGTTGCAGACAATCAAACCATAGGACAGATTGCACTAACGTTTCTGTGTCATATTGTAGTCCGATGAGATTTTAGATTGTTGTTGCACCTTTATTTTGTTATTGGAGGATGTGATTATGGGGCAGCTAGCTAAACTTTCGCTCTGTTTCTCTGGTCCTGGGCCTCAGCTCTCCTTTCCCGTGTGAACATGAGACAGTAATCTGTGGCAGCCAGCCCTGCTTGGCATTGGCAATTTTAGACCCTTTTTAGGGAGGCTCAAGCCCTAAATTTCATCTCAGCCCCCCTAAAAATTATAAAAATAAAAAACTAAAACAAATGTTTAATTTTGTTATTAAATCAATTTTAGTGCTTCAAGTTAGAGTGACAGAGGACAAACAATTACAGATTCAAAGGGATTGAAACAGGTTTAATATATATATTAGAACCCAAATTGAAACTTTAAGCAACTAAAATTACTGAATGTTAGAACATTGTGTCAAATTGGTCGATATTCCTGTGACTTATAAAGTGTTAGGTTTTGTCGTAGTGATAATAGTGTCAAAAAGCATTAGCCAACATTGTTGTTCAGTATCTAGCTCAGAGATTATCGGATGAAAATGAAATTACTGATTTAGTGGGAACTACAGTCTCAAAGTACACCTGTAAAAACTGTGCTAATTACATCTCATTATACAAAGTCTCATTAGACAATTTTGCCTTTTTTCCTAAGTTAATACGTTTCTTGTAACAGACAATATATATATATATATATATATATATATGTGTATATATATATATATATATATATATGTATATATATATATATATATATATATATTTTTTTTTTTTTTAATTCTGGGCCTTTAGCTGCCACAAATGTTATTATTGAAATTATCAACATTATTCATTATTAGGCTACTTTACAATGGTATGATGATTGTATCCATGTCACATTCTCATTAGAGGCTGACCCCCCCTTAAGGTCTGATCCTAGAATCACCCCTGCTGCTTGGGATATAACTTCTTGCTTTGCTGTGTGTTGGGATGCATGTGATCTATAGGTTTCAGTTGCATGATATAGCTGCACCTGAATCCGCAGTATTTTACAGCTTCTATGGTTTTAACGAGTGCGATGCAAACTGATCATACTGGATTATAAGGTGTCGTGTTTTCTGACCAAGTGTGTGTGTGTGTGTGTGTGTGTGTGTGTGTGTGTGTGTGTGTGTGTGGTTGTAGGTGTGGGAAGTGGAAGATGTGGAATGTCCTCCCTTCCAGTGTCTCTTCCTCTGGTTCCCTTCCAGCTCCTGCCTCCTCTCAGGGAGGGGTTTTTCCGATCTCTATGCCCGTTTTGTCTATTTCTGTCTACCAGGGTATTCAGGTTGGTGTGTATCCCTTACACACACGCCGCACATTCCCCATCTCTTTCTCGTTATCTCAAGACTCTTTGCACTGGATCTAGTTTTATCCTTCTCCCAAGTCTCAGTTGTCAAAGGTATTTCTCCTTCTCTTCACTCTTCTTTTCCTTTCTCCCACTCCGCTCTCATATCTGGCATCTTATTTTCCTTCTATGCAATCCTGAGGGCCCAGGAAACGCATGACTTCTCGGCGCTTTTTGTGTAGTTGTGATTGTCAGTGTTTCCCCTCCATTTCAGCTGTACGGTGAGTACAGGGAGCAGCTGGGAAGCTTTGCCCGACGGGAGGCTGCCCGTTTGCTGACAGAGAGACAATGGAGGAGACAGACAGGGGACAACACCACCGGCTGCAAAGGGCACGGTCGCCGGCATCATCATCACCCTGCGTTCCTGGAGTCGCATCACAGCCACGCCTCTTCCACCAAGAAGCCTCGTCCCTACTCCAAATGTCAAGGTGACCAGCAGGTTATTCTGTTCAAACACATATTCAAACGCTTTACAAAAGGTATTCTAGGAGGATTCAAACTGGTGATTAGGTGTTTCCATGGTCATGCTTAAGTGGTTGCTATGACACCTCATGTGGTAATCAGAAGACGGAGGTGGAATTAATACCTTAGCGAAATACCTTAACTGAATACAAGTTTAAAGTAGGCTAATTTTTTTTATTTTGTAAAACTTCATTCGATATCACACTTCATTCGATAGAAAGCAGCATTAATCTGATGGCTTCATTTACTGGTGACTTTGCACATCATGATTTTACATGCAACACGATGAGCCCATAAAATATGATGCACTGCTATAGTTTAATTAGGATGCCACACAGAACACGAGACAGTTGGACTTAGTCAGAAGGTCATGGCTTCCATGTACCCCACCCATACCTAAAAAGAAAAGAAAAAATCTCTAAAATGTTTTATTTGGATTTTTTATATTTCATTCATAATACAAGTGTTCAGTTAAATTCTCTGTAAATTCTATTCCCCAAGATGAAGGTCTAACTGCTGTTTCAAAGCCTTCTCCATCCTGCATGAACAAAATTCTTCTAGAAAAATATCTCTTTATTGTTTTCAGTCAACATATCAAGTCTAAACATACTGGAGTACTTTTTTATTGATTGTTGCGTGCAAACATCCTTGATTATGCGGTACTATTTCTTAAAAAATGCAATGGAATATGCGGGATATTTATGCAATTTTATGCGATGAAATTGCAGGAACTGTGGAATTTAACTAAGTCCATTTACTCAAGTACTGTACTCAAGTACAAATTTTAAGGTCATTGTACTTTAATAATGTACTTTTACTCCGCTTTATTGACTTAACTATTGTGCTTCTAGACTACAATAGGTTTGAAAGTCATAGACAGGGAAGTCTGACAAAAGATTCAATTAAATTGCGTTATGGGAAGTGTAGGATCCAGAATTTGTTAGCTTGACCCAGACAAGGGGGTAGATGCTTCTTTTACCTCCGAATATCATTCAAACACTTTTATGTCTTCACTAGTGAATTAGCCAGTGACTATTTTGTGTTAAATTCTTACGTGTATGTTTTTGTCTTTGAATAAAACTTTTTCACGCATCATGTACAAGTCAAAAAAGCACAATCATTCAGATCTTTCTGTACTGACATTACATCTACTGTTATGATGAGCTATAGCATCATTACTGCAGCCATAATCTCACTGAATGATTCCCAGTGTGACAATAACTAACTGTCAGTAATTAAATCAAGTGATGAATGGATTCAAGGTACATCATTCATTTCATCTCTCTGTCCCAGATTGTTTCGCTCGTGTACGGCGGTACATAGTGACCAAGATGGGGGATGACTGGATATTCCTGGTTCTACTGGGGCTGACTATGGCTCTGGTTAGCTGGAGTATGGACTACGCCAGCGCCAAGAGCCTGCAAGGTACCACAGGCCAAGGCCATAGAGATTATTCACGGTCAAATCTGCAGTTTGATAACACAAGAGTTTGTAATTATCCCAGTTATACTCATGTGTGAAATGCACTTTCTGTTGTTTTTCTGTCTTTCAGCCTATAAGTGGATGCATGGGGAGCTTAAGGGCAATGTGCCACTCCAGTACCTCGCCTGGGTTACCTATCCCATGATCCTTGTCATGTTTGCCTCGCTCTTTTGTCATCTGGTTTCCCCACAGGCCATTGGTAAGCTATCCATTACCTGTCAGCCTCTCTTATCCTCTCTCAGCACCTGTTTTTTTTCCTTCTTTCCTTTTCTTTATCTGTTTTTGTAGGATAGTGGCATTATAACCACTCTTACTTTATTTACTGCACTCACCATCCTTTACTCTCCTTCTCCATCTTCTTCTTTTTTTTTTTTTTTTTTTTTACAGGTTCTGGTATTCCCGAGCTGAAAACCATCTTGAGAGGTGTAGTACTGAAGGAGTATCTGACCCTTAAAGCCTTTGTAGCTAAAGTTGTCGGGCTGACTGCTGGCCTGGGCAGTGGGATGCCAGTGGGCAAAGAGGTAAACAAACCCCCTTTTTATCTCTTTACTATCTGTTTTTCTCTGTATCTATCGCCATCCATTGATCCAGCATCGCTATCATAACAATGGTTCCTCCCTTTTTTCTTTCTCCATCACGCTATCTGCTTTTTCTTCAAGCTTGGAGGATAATAAATCATCTTCTGTCATGTTTTTCCTCCCTCCCTCTTCTCACGGGATTGAAGCAAATTATTCCTCAGCAAAGGAGTGCATTCATATCCCCCATTACAGTAGCAGGGCAACTGTCACATCCAGCAATTATACAGTGATTTATCTGTTCTGATACAACATGTCCCAGTTTAGACTCCCTGTTTTACAGACAATAGTCAGTGTCTGTGTATATAACAGTATGTGTCGCTCATCTGTGTCATTACATGTCACCTCCAGGGTCCATTCGTCCACATTGCCAGTATCTGTGCTGCAGTGCTGAGTCGATTCATGTCCATCTTCTCTGGAGTCTATGAGGTAAGCTGAGGCCCTGACCAAAACAGACTACATTACCCATAAGTGCATCTCCTCACTGACCACAGTTAATGCACTAATGAAGATGCGGAACGCAGTTTTTCCTTGATATCTTGCTTTGTTGTTGTCTTTGGTGTAATTACAGGGTTCCCACAGGCACTTAAAAAAATTGTTTTTAGCCATGCTAGTGACCAGCATCAAGGGATGACAATGTCTGTTAGTAGGTAGAGATAGCTCAACAACTTTTGGATGGATTTTCTTGAAATTTTGTGCAGATATTCACGGTCTTAAAAGGATAAATCCGAATGACTTTGCTGATCCTCTGATTTTTCCTCTGTAGCTATTGTGCGTTTGAGTGAAATGTCTTTTAAACTGTTGGATGGATTGCCATACAATCTGGTCCACACATTTATGCCACCCCATGATGAATTGTAATAACTTTAATGGACTCCTCAAATGTTTAATTTGTTCAGTACTTTGGTTTATAAATACATTTAAAAAATGATGGCATTCCTATCAGCCTCAGCTGTACTTTGTGTTTAGTACTAATTAGGAAAAGTTAGCATGTTAACATGCTAATGGTGAACATGGTAAACACCTGCTAAACATCAGCATGTTAGCATTGTTGTTATGAGCATGTTAGCATGCTGATGTTAGCATTTGGCACCACTGTGCCCATGTACAGTCTCACAGAGCTGGCTGAAGACTCTCTTGTTTTGAAAATGATTGGATGATCTTGAAAATATTACATAGACCTATATAGTCCTTCTATTCCAGTAACACTTTTTAAATGATTCTACCATTTTTTTTATTACAAATGAGGCCTCTACAGTGTTTGAGTTTTCCAAACATGCCCATTTTGAGTCCTTGAAGTTCATTGAAAGGTCCTTGAATCTGATGATGAAGAGAAAGTGGGAACCCTGTGACTGTTGTCCTCTCCCATCTGTTTCTCTCCCGCCCGGCTCACACCCTCCCCTCCCCTCCCTGTTTCTCTTGTGTCTTTGTTTTGGCTCGCCCCCTCGCACGTCGTCTATGCTTGTGTCTCACTGTATTAATAGTGTGATGGTAATGTCTGGCATGTTTATTAACAGTGACCTCTCATATCCCTGTCTCCCTCTTTCCCTGCTCTCTCTATCTCCACCTCCCCTCTGCTTTCTTATTCATCTCTGCTCGTCTGTGACCATTAACCCCAGAATGGCACCCATAACCAGGACCTGTTGGTGTGTGCGTGTGCCGTGGGAGTGGCCACCTGTTTTGCTGCCCCCGTGGGAGGCAAGTCCCACCCTGCTCTCTCCCCGCTGACTTCACTCAGCTCTGTCCTCCTGAAATAACATCAGTAACACAAACGGCGAGGTTAAATCTAACCTCAGACCAGCGCCCTGCATTATTAAGTGATGAATAAAACTGAATGAATATTTAAACATGCAGATTAGCCTGTTACTAATACTGTAGCAGAGCCTGTCTACTTTAAAGCAATTATTTACTTTCCTGCGCAGATTTAGATGACAAATGTCAAACTATTCTCTTGAAACTGACCTCCGACAACTGACCGGCATTAACAGTGGTGAATTCAAAGTGAATGAATATTTATTGCAGACTAACTGGCCAGCAACATGTGAGCCTTGAATTATACAGTTATTTCTGCTATCAGGCTTTTCCTGCATCCCAACCCATTTTTGATAAATCACAGATTAAAAAATATATTCTTTCTAAGAATAATAATGCAACACAGATAATAAAAGACACTCTAAGTCAAGTTGTGATTTTAGAATGTTGCATTGAATCCAATAATTCAAGGTCATAAATAATCAATGGAAATATTTCCATTCATTTTCAGTCTGCAATCAGTTGCAGGGATCTGTTTCTAAGGCCGATGTAACCACTCGGTTTGTTTCCTGATTACTTAATTGCCTACTCTAAGTCTGATTACTCTCACTGGCATGTGCATCCTGTGCTTTACGTTGTCTTGATGTGTTTTTTCCTCATCTTTATCACTTTTAAAACCACACTCCAGTGAGCATTATTTATTCACTTTATTCCATTGTGCCTCCTCTCTGTCAATTCTCCCCCTGTGGTTCCCCATCCTGTCCTCACCACCTTGATCTTTTATTCTCTCTTTCTCCAACTCACTCTCCTGTCTTTCTGTCTACGCTCTCGTTCCTTGTCACCTTCATTTTCCCCCTTCATCATCTCATGCCTTTCATCCCTCATTGTCTCTTTCAACACTTTATTTCCCTCTTGTTATTTCCCCTCTTCCTCTCTGTTTTCTGTGTCAGTAGAACCCTTATGGTTACACAGATATTCTGACTGTTGGCTGTGCCGTGGGGGTGGGATGCTGTTTCGGCACTCCACTTGGAGGTACTGTACAACTTACACACTGCCAAAGTCTACAAAGCATCCTTTAATATAGAAACATAAGCCAAAACAGCATTATTTACCATAGAAAGAAAATAAAATAGTAAACACTAATTACATATTAGATACTTAAATATAATTGTTTTTTCCCATGCTAGTCTTCTGTTCAGCTGTTTTCGTCTTGTTCACAATAAAGTTTCTGATGTGTCTCTCTGATGTTTATTTTATTGCTTCACATACTGATTAAGCTTGCGTGTGTATGTGTGTGCGTGTGTGTGTGTGTTTGAGAGAGAGAGAAAGTGTACATATATGTGTGTGTGTGTTTGCTTGTGTTACAGTGTGTGTATTCACTTCCTGTGGTTCTCCTGTTGTGTATAATTACACCCTCAGCTTCAAGTGTTTTTGGACTCATTCTGTTTAACTCATACCGTCTCTTCTCTCTTTCCCCTCTCTCTCCCCCTTCCCTGTGCCTCTCCCCCTCCTCTACTCCTCGCTCATTTCTCACACTATCCATCTTAATTTTTCCTCTCCTCTTTAATCTTTCCTTTCCTTCTGTCCTCCCCCCCTCTTTCTCTCTCTCTCTTTTCTCTACTCACCACCACCAGGGGTGTTGTTCAGTATTGAGGTCACGTCTACCTACTTTGCGGTGAGGAATTACTGGCGGGGATATTTTGCCGCCACATTCAGCGCCTTCATATTCAGGGTGCTCTCTGTTTGGAACAAGGATGCTGGTGAGCACACACACACACACACACACACACACACACACACACACACACACACACACACACACACACACACACACACACACACACACACACGCACACACACACACTCACACACTCACACACTGTTGTAAAAGACTGCTGAGCTGGCATTTAATGGAAAGTAGCTGAATATGACAGTATGAAGTATTTGCTTCTTTAGATAAACCAGAAATATTTTAAGTCATCACCTACATATTTACAATCCACCAGCACCATAGAATTAAATACTCACAACTTACAAATCCCTGCGCCCTATCTCTGCCTTTATTTTCTTTATTATGCCAACGTCTTGTGGTTTATAATGTTTTCTGTCTTATATTCAAACAAATTCATAACTCTTACTCAACCAGACAGCCCTCTAATATTCACCTTCCCAAACATCTTACAAGCAAAGGTCAGTTGTCAAATTTGATCGTTTATATTAATATTTTCCAGATATGTAGCAAGATACATGTCACTGAGGGAAATCTTTTAGATTATTGCAATTCAAAATAAGCCCTCAGCTCTTATCAGTGAAAAAGCTTTGATAAACCCACTGAACGTTCAGCACTCAACAGCAGACAGACACAGTTAGCGACTAGCTAGCAGTTAGCGACTAGCTAAGGAACAAAGTGGAGCATTTAGCAGCTAAAGAGCCAGATGTTTCCCTCAGGAGTTGGTAAATACCAAACACAGAGCTAAAAGAGAGTGAATAATGGACTTTGATTCATCAGGTGGACATGAACCAATAGGACGATAATGTTGCTCCGAGTCTGTTGGATGTGTAAATAAGCAACTATTTGTTAACAAGTTCGCTATATCAACTCAAATGGTGATAATATATCAATGTTGTGTTCACAGCTTGTATCCGCTGCCCTAGATTGGCCAGAAAATCAGTAATGCTTAAAGTTTAAATTCCTCCAAAACACGTTTAAAAATATTTTAACCCCTGCTTTATAATTATATTATTTTCACATTTCACATTTTTGACATTGTGAATATTGTTTAATTTTATTTAGGTAAAAGTAATTTCTTCCTCTTCCATAACACCTTAATCCATAATACATGTCTGTCCTGTCTTTGATTTCAAATAAATGAAACTTAAAATACGGAGCACAGAAATGAGAGGTTGAACTCACGTTTGGCTGCTGTTAATAATTTTTTTTTGTTACTTTTTTTTCTTTTTCTCTCAGTCACAATCACAGCTCTCTTCAAAACTAACTTCCGGATGGATTTCCCCTTTGACCTGCAGGAGCTGCCTGCATTCGCAATAATAGGGTAAATACGTGTGTGTATGTGTGTGTGTGTGTGTGTGTGTGTGTGTATGTGTGTGTGTGTGTGTGTGTGTGTGTGTGTGTGTGTGTGTGTGTAATGATACTGTATGTCTCTTTTGGATTTACTTTTGAAATAGATATAGAAATATTTTGTTCATATATTTTTCATGCTTTAGGATCTCGTGTGGATTCCTGGGGGCGTTCTTCGTCTACCTGAACAGACAGGTGGTTCTCTTCATGCGGAGGCCGACAGCGCTCACACGCTTCTTAACCAAACAGTGAGATCCAAACACACACACACACACACACACACACACACACACACACACACACACACACACACACACACACACACACACACACACACACACACACACACACACACACAGGGCCATGCCCTCCCTGCTGCTGTAGATTAATGTTACACTCGGCTTTTAAACCACAGTTTAAACGGTAGCAGACACTGTTCCCATGAACTCAAACCTTTTTCACATTCAAATCTAATTCCTCTTAACGTATCTCAGCTCCACTCTCCAAACTCATCAGTCTCACAACACTGGCCAGGACAGCAGCAGAGCCTTAACAACCTTTCAGCCAGTTATTCACTCAATGTGGAGATTCACTTATCCTCTGAGACTCAACAGTCAGGGAACATTAGTTTCCACCATTAGAGAGAGGGGAGCAGCAGCGCCAGGAGAGCCGTACAATCAGCAGTGGTAGACACTCATCCTGAGACCATTATTTCTCTTACAAGCATCACTTATTTCGCCATGTTGTTGGTGTCGAAGAATACATTCCTGTTAATGACTTTTTGTGTTTGTGTTTGTGTGTACGCCCAGTCGACTGATCTATCCCGGTGCAGTGACACTGATCATTGCCACCTTAACGTTTCCACCTGGATTTGGACAGTTTATGGCTGGAGAGGTTAGACTGAATCTATCTCTTACACTCTGTTTTTTATGTGTGTACATTAATATTAATGCTATTTTTTTTTTTAAAAGGAGGTCAGCGGGGTCTAGATTGTGTGTTCTTCAGATGTTATGCTGTTTATGGAAGCAAAGAAAGGCTTTAATGACATTATTTTAATGTGAAACTTTAAGGAGAGCTCCACTGATTTTACACATCAAAATCTGTTTACAGGTCTTGGAGAGTACTACTGCAGATGTAAACAAAATAGTATAAAACCTTTCGTGGCTCCAGAGGAAGCTCAAGTGATGCCACTTCAGGCTACGTTGGTTGGGGCTGAAAACAATAAGATTGAAAATGAACAAAATCTAGGGATGTGGAGTTAGAAAGAAGTTGTATAACTTGAAATGACTATACTTCACGGAGTAGTGATAATTTCCCAATTATGTGTTCAGTTGCTCATAAGATTCAAATCTTACAGCTGTTTTTGCTTCCACAGCTGTACCCCTCTTTTTAATTATACATGTATACAGTATATAACATTTTGTGATTTGTTTTTTTTGTGCAACTATTCATATTTTTGATAATGTATCTGAAGGGTCATATTGTACGTGTTGTATTTTTTTTTTTTGTCCGACCAGTTGGCCATGACGTCAACAGGATGTAATAGGTTTTGTGTTTAATATACTTCATACTGTCATTTGTCATGATGGCCATTTGCCTAATGAAGACCTGGTGGAGGCTAAACGTTTTCCAGCTTTTTCCTTCATTGACTCTGTCATCCTGCACCCAGCCTTACTAAAGCATTTTTGAAAAACTGTGTTTCTGTATGTCTGTCCCTTCTGGCAGCTGATGCCCAGAGAGTGCATCAACTCCCTGTTTGATAATTTCACCTGGACCAAAATCTCAGGATCTTCTGCTCCGCCCGGCCTGGGTCGCTCATCTGCATGGCTTCATCCACATGTCAGCGTCTTTGTCATCCTCCTCCTCTTCTGCGTCATGAAGGTATCTTTACCTCTTGCTGTGTACACACACACACACACACACACACACACATATATATATATATATATATATATATATATATATATATATATACATACATACATGTGATAGCATGAAAAACCTCTGGGACTGGTCTCGATCTTACCTTGATCCTGTTTTTATGTTGCAGTTCTGGATGTCAGCAGTTTCCACCACAATGCCCATCCCCTCGGGTGCCTTTATGCCAGTGTTCATATTAGGTAAGAGGATTTTGTAATGCGAGCGCAGTATCTCCTGCTGAGCTTCAGTTAAATTTGTTTTTACCAGCGTGCCTTATCTCTCTCCTCAAGGAGCTGCTTTCGGCCGCCTCGTTGGGGAGATCATGGCCACTCTTTTTCCAAATGGAATCCTGTTTGATGGGATAGTCTACCGCATCCTGCCCGGAGGTTACGCCGTCATAGGTCAGTCTACTAACCTTGGTGCTGTGATCAGGGTCTTCACTAGGCCTTGAGACTTATTTAAGTCTTAGATTTGAGAACATTCTATGAAACAGTGCCTTGAATAAATTTCGTAAATAAAGTGTGTTGTTGATTTCTTTATTTAAAGGTGCTCTAAGCGATGTTGGGTGACGTTACTTCTTGTTGACGTTCAAAGTATTTTCAAACAAAACGAGGCTAGCTCGCCCCTCCCTCCTCCTAACCCCCCAACCCCCACCCCCAAATCCTTCTTGTCGGTTATTGGCCTGAAGACTGTTTCTTATGTTTTTTGGTGCAGGTTGGCGCAGTTTGTTTTTGTTGCCAATTGTGGAGCCTGGGCTGTCTACAGAGACCGCGTTTTTTTTTTACAGTGTGTTCAGGGGACAGGCAGCTCACGGATAGTGAGGAGATGTTCAAATGTCCAAAGTTTTAGTTTAGAAACAGTTTTCACTTGACTTTGTAGCATCTTTGGTCAAAATGAGGCCTCTATATATTAATTAATTAATAAATCAATTGTGTAATTCTGAATGTGACTTTGTAATTTACCCCAAAACATGACGTGAATTTCCACAAATTAAAATTGAATGAATTTTATATCCAACTCAGTGTAACCCTGCTCTGTGTCAATAATACTTTTTGCCCAATATGTGCTGGGACAGGCTCCAGTGCCCACAGGACAAACAGGTTAGAAAATAGATGGATGCGATAGAGACGGATATTTGTAATACTTAACACCTTGATTTCTGCCTCCCAAGGACTTGCAACATTGTCAAACTCTCTCTTTAAGAATTCTATTTTTCTATATTATAAAAAGTATAGCATTTCAAGGCCAAATTGGATTTGTATCAGGTGCAGAGGAATCAGATGGACAAAATAATAATCAAGGAATAAACCTTTATTCTTAGCACATATCCTGCCCTCTGCTTTCTACCAGGTGCGGCAGCGATGACGGGAGCCGTCACACACACGGTTTCCACGGCAGTAATCTGCTTCGAGCTCACTGGTCAAATCTCTCACATCCTGCCCATGATGGTGGCGGTCATCCTAGCAAACATGGTGGCCCAGGGTCTGCAGCCCTCTCTCTACGACTCCATCATCCAGGTGAAGAAGTTGCCCTACCTGCCTGAGCTGGCCCTCGGACACATCAGGTAAAGTTAAAGAACTCTCATTTGGTGTGTTTATGTTGCTGTCATTGTAAGACAAAGGGTATTTATTGTAGTATCTCTGCATACCTAGCAAGTATAACATCTTTGTGGAGGACATCATGGTGCGCAAAGTGAAGTTCCTGTCTTCTCAATCCACCTACCGAGAACTGAACCATCTTTTAGAGACCACAACTCTGAAAACCATCCCCCTGGTCGACTCTAAAGGTAGGGTGACTTACATCATCAAATTGGGCCTGAATGCTTCTATCTTGTGCTATAGATGCTAAGAATTAAAGGAATCAACATTATGGGAAATATACTTATATATGGATTCCACTCTCATGTCTGTCCGCTAAATGTGAAGCTACAGCCAGGAGAAGGTTAGCTTAGTTTAGCATAAAGAGTCACATTTTGTTTACCAGCATCGCTAAAGCTCACTCTTTAACACTATTTAATTGTAAAACCACAAATTGTCTTTTTTGTCTTGTTTTTGTACAGATTTAACAAAAGAGATATAACTTGATATTTAGCTTACAGACATGAGTGGTATTGCTCTTCTCATCTAACTCCCAGCAAGAAAGCAAATATTCACAAAATTTAGAACTATTACTTTAAAGTGCTCATATTATGCTTTTTGGCTTTTTCCCTTTCCTTTATTGTGTTATACTAGCACAGAGCCCGTTGAAAATGTGCCTGTTTAGAACGGGCGATTGCTTAGCTTGTTTTATTGCTGCTTGTAGAATTCTTCAAAACCAAATTGTACCCCAAAATAACTTACAGAAGGACCCCAAACCACTTAATATGCAACTCCACTGTATAGCTTACTACTGACTTACAGTGTAGGCTACGTCTACATCAGGGGAAGACATTGTATTACTGTATTTACCTGACAGAGAACGGGGCAGATTCAGAATGTAATCACAAAATATCACAGTGACAATGTGGAGTAATCAGACATTAGCGTCATGGACTCATGGCAGTGCGCTACCCACCTGGCCCGTTATGAGAGCTAATCAGCACCTATCTGCATTTATCAACCACCAGAACCGGACCATTTGTGTGTGTGTGTGCGCGCGCGCAGAGAGAGAGATAAAGAGAGAGAGACGTTGTCTTGTGTCGTATGATCATTAACCAATTTAACACTTCAGCAGGGGTGTTCATTTCCATACAGGTTTAGTGGTTTGACGGTGTAGTATGGATTTGATTCGCGGGGGTATTTTGGCGACGGTAATGTCATTAGTGTTGTAAATTAGCAGACTTAATTAACCCGACCCAGGGTGAGTCTGGTGAAAACTGCTGTGTCTGCCCTATTCAACTCTGAGATTTTCTCGCATTGCACAGCTCACAGCAACTTAATAGCAGGAAAAGAGTCAAAGGCTGTAACTTTTACTGATATATATATTTAACGATATCTTTTATTTCAAATCCAAACAGCGTCAAACTTGGCACCGCACTTACTCGTGCCCGTAGCAAGACACCTGTCAAGTTTGAAATCCATTGGACTAATGGTTTGAGAGATATGCGTATAACACACAGACACACAGGCACACAGACGGTCCTGCAATTTATAGATAGATATCTTTTTTGTGCACGTTATAGGTTTACAAAGTGAAAAAGCCCAAAGTCCACCCCAACAGAAAACACTGTTCACAAACTGCTCCAAACAGCTCTGTTGTAGTCCAGCCTTTACTTCCGTGATGAACGTGTGTCACTTTGTAACACACATTATAATACTCGCCTAGCTGCAAGCATGGCACTCCCTCAGACTCTGCTTCTGACTGGCAAGCAGTACTTACCTAGGTACTGCGCATGTGCGACTTCCAACAAAGATGGAACAGAAGTGAGATGCCTCACTCTGTAGCTAAAACAGAGAGCTCAACACACAGGGTGAAAAGAGGCAGCAATGTGCAGTACAACAAAAATATGGTGTTTGTTTTTATTAAACCATGTAAACCTATTTTGATATAACCTCTAATACAATCATGAACCTAAAAATTAGCATAATATGAGCACTTTAACACTTTTAACACTCTGCAGAATCTATGATTCTTCTGGGATCCATCGAGAGGACGGAGCTTCAAGCCATCTTTGACTGGTGGCTCTCACCAGAGAGGCGAGTCTTTGAAAGAGGTGAGAGCTCACCAGGCCAGGACTCTAAAGTCAGCTGGGAGTCCTTCACCTTTGTAGATGAGGAGCACGGAGAGGAGAGCGCCGACAAGGTGGGAAAAACAAACCATAAATTAACATACAGGAAGTAATTGAGCTTTAAAAAGATTAATCCCGTTATCAACCATGTCGTGCCCGCAGACTGCTCCAGTACAGGAAGAATGTAACGGGCCCATCCCAGCCCCCAAACCTCTGGAGCCCTCCACCAACCACACAGGCTCAGGTAACATGGCATTTCCACGGCACATAAATACATCAAATGTAGCTTCCTCTCTCCTCTTACATGTGTTGCCATACCATATCCTCAGACAAGCGCAATCTGCCATCTGTCAGGATGGCCCTTCAGAGACTCTTCTCCTCCACGTCCTTGTCGGTGACTGAAATTCAGGTAAGATCAACCTCAGATACTTGTCATGTTTTCCGCCTAAAGCTCAAAGGAGCAGCGCATCACTAATCTGCTGTCCAGTTGGCAGCGACAGCTCAGATGGGGTCATCGATCCAACATGGCAGCTCGAGCCAACCTCGCTAACATAATGGGAGGGAAAAGACATGGTGCATGCATAAAGGAGTTGACATGTTGTGTAGTGGCTGATGCCAAAAAACCACCAGGGGTCATCTTATCATCATCATCATCAGTGTAGCTTTTCAAACTGACTGCCCATCCATCTGTCCCTCGCGCTTTCTTTCCCCGTCTCTCCTCAGGAGACCACGCCCCCTCCACTGACAGACACCATGTCCCCAGACGAGGTACTGTACCTTATCGATTCCCCATCCTCACAGCCAACAATGAAATAATCAAACCATCCAAATCAATAAGTAGAAACTCTGTATACTCTGAGTCCATCTCTCTGCCTTGTGATTGGCTGATGCAGATCAAAGCCTGGGAAGAGGAAGAGTTGGATAAACCAGTCGATATGGAGCAGATACGAATAGACCCCTCCCCGTTTCAGCTGGTGGAAAGGACTTCTCTACACAAGGTGACCACGGCAACACCTGGGTGACGTGTCATCACATGCAAAGCTCATGTACAGACACTGATTATGCAATTATAAGTCATGGACAGTTACCATTTTATATTTCCAAGCAGCAGATTGTAAAGGAATAGTTTGACATTTTTGGAAATACTCAAATCAGTTTAAACAAACATGAGGTGTAAAATCTTCTCTGTGAGTTTTAGAAACTGCAAAGTTTGGGCATATTGATAAACCTTTCAATGCATTAACCTGTTACTCCAACTGGATTTCCTGGATTGTATTTCATTGTCTCACTGGAACATCAAACAACACATCCCCACCAACACCCCCATGTGCTGTTTTTTGTCTGAATCCCCTCTTGGAGGTGCTGATAGGTAGATCTGGCTGTTTAGCTGTTTCCCCCTATTTCAAGTCTTTATGCTAAGCTAACCATCTCCGGGCTGTTTCATATTTAGTGTACAAACATTAGAGTGGTCTCATCTAATATATATCGAATAATCTTATTCCTTGAAAACACGAGTTTGTTATTACTTTTATACTAGTTTATTTGTATTACTTCTTTGTTCTGTTTGTATTGTTTCAACGTTTTAAAGAGGCACTCCACTAATTTTACATGTCAAGTTCAGCCTGTGAAAACAGTTGAATAATGTCTTCTGCGGCTCTAGAGGGAGCTTTCAGGGTCATCTCAGCTTGGGCTAATGGTGCGTTCCATTTGTACTCAGAAGTCGGAATTTCCAAGTTCCAAATCAGAAATTTCAAATGGAACGCCCGCTGAAGTCGGATTTCCGACTCTGAAAGTCGGACAACCACTAAGTAAAAATCAAAATACAACATTGCAGCCCCCTGCATCAACAGTAGTGAAAGCTGTAGTAATATACTGTTTAATTGCACTTATAGCACAAACCAGTTGTACACACAGTACTGTCCAACTTCTATCTGTGAACATGTTTCTACAGTGTTTGTAAACATAAAATACAGCGTAATGTGTTATCAACTGGTATTGCTAACAATGGCTAACCTGACTAGCGCAAACGTTCCGACTTGTTTTAATGGAACGCGATCAACTCGGGTGTGACATCATTACTAGCGCCGGCTTCCGACTTCCCATAGATATATACACATACTGTATATATGTATATATCTATGCCGACTTCCGAGGTAAATGGAACGCAGCATTAGAGATAACAAACTGGGGTTTAAAAAAACATAGGCAGGGAGGGTCCTAATGAAAAATTGCATTATGGAAAATGTAGGATCCAGTAATCTTGGAAATTGATCCATACTGGAAGGTAAAAGTCAGGATGTCTCAGCCTCTGCTGCATCAAATTTCACAATTTGTTTTAAAATTCTGTTCCCCCAACTTATGGAATGCAATACTAAATTGCTAGAGTACTCCTTCTAAGGTATTTTTGTTTATGCTCATACAAGCATAAAGCTTTGAATCCTGAATTGTGCATTTTCTGCTGTGACTCATGCTATGCAGCAAAGCCATATATTCCCTCTTTTACTTGCGGGACACATTGTTTATGAGGAACAGTGCAGCCATGCAAGCAGAACACTCTCACACTACAATACATTTCACACTGACTGGATCATGTCCTCCTCTCTCTCATTACTCAGACCCACACTCTGTTCTCTCTGCTGGGTCTCAGTCATGCCTATGTCACCAGTATTGGAAAGCTGGTGGGTGTTGTGGCACTGAAAGAGGTAAAATCACATTTCTTCTCAATTTTTTTCTTTATCTGCATGTTTATTCACCCCTCTTGGTTTGATCCTGTAATGCGGCATGACAGCGAGCTGTGATGATCTCATGTTGTGGGCAGTTGTTCTGTCACAGGATGCATCATGCTTTACGCTCTGATTCATGCAGTTATTCCTCCAGCCAGCCTCAACTTCAACACACGTTTCTTTGCTTTATGTGTTTCTCTTTTAACAGTTACAGAAAGCTATAGAGGGCTCAACTCGCAGCGGGGTGAGGCTTCGTCCCCCTCTAGCCAGCTTCAGAGATGCCAGCAGGAAAACCAAGAAGCACCAACCTCCCTCATCCACCCCTTCCTCCCCTACTCGGGACAGAGACATGTGGGGGGAGGGGAGCAGGAGGGAGGGGGAGCTGGTGATGAAGGAGTCCAAGGGAGCTCCCGGGTGTGATTCTGCTCCCTCCTCCCCCGGCGGCATAGGGAGCACCAGTAGCAGCTCTGCCCCCACAAGTGCCGCTGACGGTGCTTCTCAGGAGCCGGCGTCCCCCTCTACTTCCTCCCTTAACTCACCCTCCCCTCATGCCTTCCCTGGGTCACCCACCAGCCCTGTCCTCACATTATCCTCCCTGCAGGAGGACGGGGAGAGCGACGGGTCAGATGAGCCCATATAGACTGGGTTTAAGAGAAAAGACTTTCAACTTCCTCTGGTTTTACTCCTTTTGCCCAGAGACAGAGCTGCTGTCTGGGTGGAGGAGTCGGGCCCACCAACAGTCCCCGCAGACATTCAGCTCTCCGCGAGCAGGACAAGCTAGTGCACACAAAGCTCCTGAAACTTGCAGTACAGGATTTCTTTTTCTACTCTTTATGACAGTCTCACTTTTTCACTCTCAAAATCTCAGGTGCCTTCCTGTGTCTTTTGAACTGCAGATGATCAAACATCTTCAGTCCCACATATCACGAATGTTTAATGTCCATATCTTGGAAATGTTGAATGTAGCTGTACATCATATATAAGTGTCTGTTAATTTCATTAGGTACCTTTTGATCAAAAATTAACTGAAAGCAATGAATTGTATGATAATGAAATAATATATTGATGAAGACTTTTTAATTACAAACCCAAATTAGAAAAAGTTGCGACAGTATGGAAAACACAAATAAAAAAAGAAAGTAGTGATTTCTAAATGTACTTTGACTTGTATTTCATTGCAGACAATACAACAGCACATAATTTAATGTGTTCCTCATGATTGTTATTGTTTTTTTTTCACAAAAACAAAATTGCTATTTTGGTTCTTGCAACGCATTTCAAAAAAAGTTGGAACAGTAAAGCATTTACCACTTTGTAATGTTGCCATTCCTTTTCACAACACTCAAAAGACGTTTAGGGACTGAAGACACCAAGTGATGAAGTGTTTCAGGTGTAATTTTGTCCCATTCTTGCTGCAAACAAGTCTTAAGGTGGGCAACAGTACGGGTTCTTCGTTGTCGCATTTTGCGCTTCAAAATGCGCCACACATTCTCTATTGGAGACAGGTCGGGACTGCAGGCAGGCCAGTCAAGTACCCGTATCCTCTTTCTCCACAGCCAGGACTTTGTAATGTGTGCAGAATGTGGTTTTGCATTATCTTGTTGAAATATACATGGACGTCCCTGGAAAAGATGTCTTCTTGAAGGCAGCATATTGTGCTCCAAAATCTCTATGTACTTTTCAGCATTAATGGTGCCATCACAGAAGTGCAAGTTACCTTCGCCAAGGGCACTGACACAACCCTATACAATGACAGACCCTGGCTTTTGGACTTGTTGCTGGTAACAGTCTGGATGATCCTTTTCTTCTTTGGTCTGGAGCACACGGCGTCCATTTCTCCCAAAAAACACCTGCAATACTGATTCATCTGACCACAGTACATGTTTCCACTGTGTGATGGTCCATCCCAGATGCCTCTGAGCCCAGAGAAGTCGACGGCGCTTCTGGACACTGTTAACATAGGGCTTCCTTTTGGCACAGTACAGTTTTAACTGGCATTTGCGGCTGTAACTACGTATTGTGGTACTTGACAAAGGTTTGCCAAAGTAGTCCTGAGCCCATGTGGTGATATCGCTTATAGATGAATGACGATTCTTGATGCAGTGCCGCCTGAGGGATCGGAGATCATGGTTGTTCAGCTTAGGCTTGCGCCCTTGTCCTTTACGCACTGAAAATCCTCCTCATTCCTTGAATCTTTTAATTGTTATGCACTGTTGAAGGTGAAATAAGCAAATGTCTTCCTATCTTTCTTTGAGGAACATTGTTTTTAAACATTTCAATAATTTTCTCACTTATTTGTTGGCAAACTGGCGATCCTCGGCCCATCTTTGCTCCTAAAGGACTAGACCTTTCTTGGATGCTGCTTTTGTACCAAATCATAATTACAATCACCTGTTGACATCACCTGTTTAAAATCACATAATTATTTAACCAATTTACCTGATTACTATCCCTAAATTGCTCCTGTCCCAACCTTTTTTGGAATGTGTTGCAGGTCGGAATGACAGGAAAGGATGTATATTTACAAATGAAATTAAGTTGACCAGACAAAACATGAAATATTTTGTGTTCACATTGTCTGCAATGAAATACAAGTCAAAGTACATTTAGAAATCACTACTTTCTTTTTTTATTTGTGTTTTTCATACTGTCCCAACTTTTTCTGATTTGGGGTTGTAATTTGACCTAGAGATCAAAGAGATCATGCATTTAAAGTTTATTGATTAAGGTTCATTTTTAAATTATAACTTACTTTATCAGATATTTGCTGTATGGTAAATATTCAAATCATTATTATCAGTCTGTAATTTAAAAAAATGAATAAATATTAAAATTGTCTACTAGCTTATTTTAGTTATCTACAACAATACAAAATGACAATTAGAAGAAAAGACTACGTTAACGATTTGAGCTAAATGCTAAAATCAGCATCCTAACATTATAGTAACATGCAGGTATACTTAAAGTTTACGGTGTTAGCATGCTAAGATTTGCTAAGTAGCACTAAACACAACATCCAGCTGAAGCTGATGGGAATGTGGGTTTTGCAACTAGCTACTTTCAGACAGACCGAAAAACACAGCCGCCTCATTCATTTGAATGGAGCCAGTCTGGCGACACAATGAGCATGCCCCAAAAACACAGGGTCTTTTTGCGAAAAAGTTAAACCTGACTCTAGTTGTTGAGGTATTCACACTCTGGACTGTTGGAAAAAAAAATGTATCAGTGTTCCAGCATCAGGCTTGAAAAGAGTATATCTCTGACCATATAAACATTTTTGTGTTGTGAAGGTCAACAGCGCGTTTCAGTCTTTGATTCTTATGTGAGCTTGAACAAATAAGCAGCTAGTCCCCACAGAGGAGGCTTGTCTCTGAAAGATTTTCATTAATATTCTCCTGGCATAAAATCCCTGATAATAACTGGAGAGGAATGTGTTTGGAAAAGCACGACAGGCTGGATAGCACTGCTGCCAGTTCCTTGGTGATTGCTGTTTGTATGACTAGCACCAACAAGCTGGCCAGAGACGCCGGCTGTCGCAAAACATGTGTTAAGGCTCGAGAGAGAGAAAGTGGTGAACATGTGAGAATCTAATTATTTACACCCTGAAAAAGGATTTCCACACATAAGCACACAAAATGCCATTTGTTGGTTTGTTTATTTGCTCTTTCTCCACCAGTGGAAAAGAAGAGGAGACAGGTAAAGGAGCTGGAGAGGGTGTAGGAGGTTCTGTCGTGCAGGAAAAAGGAAGAAAAACAGGAAGAAACAGTTGTTGACAGAAGAGGAGAGAGAGGGCGGAACCACGCGGAAGAACCATAATGTGACAACCGTCCAACAAGCATGCATAGGTGTGAGTGTACACACTGGTATCACAAGTCAAACTGCCTCATTTCATACAAATAAAACCCATTCTATACAGACTTTTACAGAAGCCATCCAATTTTTTTTAACAGCGTTTTTTTTTTTTACAGCGGTTACTTTTTTTTTTTTGCCACACATTTCCAAATCATGTCTATGTTACATGTCTGATTGCCTCAAATCCCCTTTGGTTGATGTGAAATTATTTCTTTTTTTTCAGGCAGTGATTCTTCCAAAAAGACAACTTACTGTACACTGACAGATAGACATACAGACAGACACAAATATACAGAACAGATACAAAGAGAGAGAAGGAGAAAGGCAGAGGATCAGAAGCAGATTTTGAGCGTCATGCCTGCAGAAAAGTTAGTGTAACTCTTGGAAGATGGCAGTAGAATTATACAAAAAGAGGAACTCAATTGCAAACCGGTCAGTTAACAAAGATGTGATCAGTAAACCTTAACATCTACTGTACATAATATATTTGGCTTCTTGTTAGTTTATTCATTCATTGAGATTCTGATAAACAAACAAAAAAAGCAAAAAATAACCCAAGAAGCAGTGTCTTTTCATCAAGTCCATTTCTTACGAACTAATATCTTTCTCTTTTTTTTAGCAAATAGTCAAACCCAAATTAGCCTCGCAGTTTATACCATCAACAAATATAAAGCAATAGTCTTTCCACCACATGATGTCTTTAAAACTGACTCATAAAGAAAAAGATACTGCTCCCAGAAGAGTACCTACATGAAATTATAGACTCCGTACAAGCTGTCACATCACTTCTCCCCACCAAGTAATTGTTCAATAAATAAATGAATATGTGCCACTGTGTAAAGACATTCTGTTTGCAGTATTGAGCCCTCGTTTTCATGAGGTACTAAACAGGGATTCTTGTAGTGAAATAAAAATGATGATAGATTTGTTAATAATTGAGAGCTGCCAAACTATCCATCTCTAATCTCTTAACCATGTTTGTTTTTCTTGGTGCAAAGTGCTCAAAACCAGACCGAAACAAGACGGCTTTACAACCATGACAACTATTCTAACTTCTACTGGAAAGGGGTTTTAACAAGTCAGTAGAAAAATAAACATTGTCCCCAACATTGCATAAAGAAGCAATCAATAAATAAATTCATTCAAGTCAACAAACCGAATATTCCTTTTGTTCATCTTAAAAGTTTCTCACACAATCATCAAAGTTAGAGGAGAAGGTACTCCCCATCAGAGAAAAACTACTACTACTGCTCGTCTTTGTTTCCCCCACTGATGGATTCACCGGATAAAACACTCTACTTTAAGTGATCGCTCAACACAAACATTCCTCGGTTTCATTTCAAAACTAAATTCACGCCTAAATTGTAAGCTTGAGAGCTATCCCGAAATAAAGTGGGACTGAGAGGTGTAAAAAAATAAAGAAATCATACTGTACTAGAACAGTTTTGACTGTAAGTGAGAGGCAATTTGTATATACTTAGACTATTTACATCGATACGACAGAACTGACACTGGTCTGTTGGGATGCCAGCGTTTTGTCTGCCTATTGCTGGTTACAATTTAGATATTTTGTGTATGTGTGTGAGTGTGTGTGTGTGTGTGTGTGTGTGTGGGGGGGGGGGGGGGGGGGGGGTGGGTGGTTGTGGGTGTGGTGGAGCCAGCAGTGAATCCATTTTCAACAGCTCCCTCCCACATGTTTGAAAGACTTATCTTTGTTTCTTAAGAAAGCATTTGACTCTTTCCCATGTGGACCGTTGAGGAGACATAAAAAATAAAATGTATTTATGTACTGCTGTCTGTCTTCCAGTACATTCAAATAGTGGTTATCATCCTCGTTTTATAGTGACTACGTCTATGGAGAAAAAAAAAGCAGCTGAGGGTTTGTGTTGTCAAGTGGCTCGGTTTTGGTTGTCAGAGTGGGAACTGGCTACCGTCAACAGTCCAAAGGCAACCTCTGATCTGTTGGATTGCATCAGTGCAAAAGAGATTTGCTTATACTGCGCTGTCTTTATTTCTCCGTCATGAAACTCACTGCAGGCCCACTGTGGCCCCACCTGGGATACTATGGTTCAGTGCAAAGTCTATACAGTGCTGTATAGTACAGGTACTCCATAGTGCTCTGAAGAAACATGCATACAGAGAGACCATAGGAAGCCCACTATCTTACAGTACAATCCTTATCTGTGCAGTTTAATGAGTGCAGTCAGCAGGACAGGCCTGTCCCTGGGTTGTGCCTCGGGCATCCTGGTGCCACAACATCATAGAATAATTTATTTTAGATGGTTAATCTGCATTTCACTGAAATGCTGACATTTTCTGAACCTAATTTTAATTACATGTGTGTACAATGTGTTCGATGCAACAGGGAAATGAATTTGATTAAACACCAATATGTTGAGTAACAGCTGTAAACAGATTAGTTCTCCCATAGGAAAACTATTATATCTTATCATACACTTATACATAGATTTGTTCTTTTTTTGCTTTATTACAAAATTATTCTTATAATGTGTTATTATGATAGATTCTTCATTATTATTATTATAAGACGATGACAGGGTCGAATTGTTTGTCTTCATAAAAAGCATGCATGTTTTCTTTCCCTTCCTCTTCATCTCAACGTGGTTTCATTTTCCTGATGAAAAGTTCTCGTTCAGTTAGTGCTCTTCCTCCTTTTTATCCTCCTCCTCTTCAGTTTCTCCATCCTCCTCTCTTCAATTACCTTTGGGATGTAAGGCTTACAAAGAAATAGGTGTCCTTTGTTGCATCAGCTTTTGTCTCATTTGAGTCCACCTCCAAATCTGTTTCTCACCATTTTGAAGAATTCATCTCGCAACCAAAAAGTCGTGTTTTTGATACCTGAAAAGGAACAGATTAATAGATATATATTGTATTATTACGCTCATTCCTTGCTGACTCCCAGGTCAGTTTGTAATTAGGAGTCTCAGGAGCCAGGTACTCAGTTGGTTGCCATGGAAGCGGCTGGCCCCTGCCCCTCCTCCTCTTCCTTCTCTAGCCTCTGAATGAGGCTGGAGGTGACATCGGAGGACTTCCGCTCTGTGATTGGCTCTGCCGGCGGTTGCCCCGGACTACTGCCACCAGAGGCATCCCCAAGTTGCGTGGGCGGAGTCAACGAGGCCAACTCTGGCTCCATGCACATCGTAATCTCTTCCTCCTGATCAGGACAGACGAGACACACAGAAGGTTCAGTCAACATTACTAATTAAACCGCAAAGTATAAGTAAGGGTCCATACAGGTGATTTTGTAGGTTTTATCCCATTAGCTACAAGTATTATATTTATGCCAACTGCCTTCCAAAGGTTTATTGACTGATTTCCCATCTTTCAGACAACCAGCAGTGTGAGCATCGACCAGGAAAGACTTCCCAGATTTGCTTCAAATGGTTAATCCATCACAGTATTCAGTTAACCATGATGGCTATTTAGTGGCCATTATTGTTGGTTTGTTAAATCATAGTCAAAAACTGTTCCTTGTTGGTGCGTGCAGGAAGCTTCAGCCTCCAAGATGTCTGAGTCAGCTGCTGAAACGCTTGATTCATTTCCATAAGTTGGGGGACTCACAAGAAACAAATAAAAAGAACACCAATAGACAAAAATCAATACTTTTTGTCGTTGTTTTAGGTCCAGACGACCTGTAGGCCAAAGCCTGATTTATGGTTCTGCATTTAATCTACGCGTAGGTAAGCATATATACAAAACCTACGGCAAACCCTTCGCCATAGCCTGACATGCACCTCCCCAGAAATATAACTTCACATTGTGGTGATGCAGACTGCAAGAACTGTGATTGGTCCACTTGGCCGTGGCTTCGTAGCACATTTCCTCCTACTCATTTCCGGGTTCTCCTTCTCCATGAACAACATGAAATAGAGGAGAGGGTTAACTGTTCTTGCTACAGCTTTTCGACCGTGGTCAGAAAGCACAGTGGAGACACTTTGTTTCTCCGTCTCCACGGCCGGAGTCTGCACTTGCTCCGGAGCTAATCCCCGTCACTCTCTCGCTCAACCACACACTCCCCACGCACATACAAATACCGGCTCTGTTGTTCTCTCAAAGATATATGCTAGATCGGTGCAGACACACCAGCGCAAAAGTATAAATCCTCACAACAGTGTAGGCCACTTACGGCATAGGCTCTGCATACAGCCTTTATCTCTATAAACTGACATCTGCATATGAATGCAGATTTTTCTTTAAAGCTAATAAAAATTAAAATCACTATCAGACGATAGCCGATGGGTTCCAAGATTGCATTTTGGCCAATGCGTTCCGCCTCCTTCATGCTCCACATGGACTGTTGACCTGCATGCAACCAAAGCCCGCTCAAACATGATTGGTAAATACTATTCGGACTACAAACAGAAACCAGAAAGCTTCCGATACCAAAATATTGTCCCACTGCCTACAGATTCTGTGTTCGTATGCACATATCTGTTCATAGAGATCACAATTGAGGCGACAGAGGCCTGAGATATCCTGATTTGTAGTCCCTAGTACGGGTCAAGCTCCAAAACCTCTGGATCCTACAATACCCATAATGCATATCATAAGCAAGTTTCATTAGACCCTCCCTGCATCATAAATGCCCAGTTCTTTCAAACCCAACACCCCTCGTTCGTAACACAGGCTTTCTGTTAACATCACCAGGGTTATTTTTTCTGTACTTTGGAAAGCTTCCTCCAGAGCCACATAAGACATTATCTGTCCAACTGTTCTAACATGCTGAGTAGATGGAAATCTGTGAAGTGCCCCATTAAAGTTCCCTGCAAGAACACACCAATTAAACAGGGTTTTCAAACCAGTCCCTGTTGTTACGCAAGGTAAAGGTGACTGATTGTTCACTTAATACTGCTGCAACTAATTATTGTTTTTACATTATGGATTAATCTAATATTTTCTCTAATTATGTGATTGTGTAGCCTATTAAATGTGTGACAAATGCCTACCACAATTTGTATAAGGCCCCAAACCCAGTGATATTAACTTTACAAAGATATAAACAGAAAAGCAGCAAATCCTCACAATTGACAAGCTGAAAACAGAGATTGACTAATCAGTTAATCAACAAATCATTTAAGGTTCTTAACACGCAGGCATTAATTGAAACAAACCCATATCCATGTAGATTGGAAATATATCTGTAAAACGTATGGAATCGTTTGAAAATTGAAGAATATAAATGATGCATGATTTGCATGTGTAAAAGGTCTTTTACAGGGTCTTGGCACTGTCTTGGCACAGATCAAATATTAATTGCTGAGGATGTCATTTTATGTAATCTAACCCTATGTTCACCTCACCTTGACCTCCTCCTCCTCCTCCTCCTCCTGCTGCTCCAGTAGCGGGGAGTGTTCTGTTCCCATGTCATCTCCAGAAGGAACACAGAGGCTCGGCTCCACCATCGCCGCCACACCCATGTAGCCTCCAGCGTCCGTCTGATAGGCCTCCATCTGCCCCGTGTTCCACAGATCGACCAATGGTGGGTGAATGGGATGGACCAGGCTGTGGATGGTGCTGTTGGGCGTCGCTTGCAAAGAGTGGTTGGCACTGTGCAGCCTTTGCTCCAGCGACTAGAAACAGGGTGAGGAGGAAGAGTTAGAGGCAGAGCTGTGATCTGAGTCTATCCATGACAAACTGTCAAGTCAGAGGTGACACAGCATCAATCAGTTTGACAAAATACACAAAGCCAGCAGCCAAGAAGAAGGCAATACAGCAAACTGTTTACAGTATACCTCTGTCTGACTATGCTGGTGATCAATACTGGTTTTCTTTGTCCACAGACATTTAGGCTTACCATTTCATTTTGGCTCCAACTTGCAATTTGAAGCAAGAACTAGTGTTTTTAAATAGATGTGCTGATATTACAACCCCAAATCAGAAAAAGTTGGGACAGTATGGAAAACACAAATAAAAAAGAAAGTAGTGATTTCTAAATGTACTTTGACTTGTATTTAATTGCAGACAATACAACAGCACATAATTTAATGTGTTCCTCATGATTTGTATTTGTATATGTTTGTTTTTTTCAAAAAAACAAAATTCCTATTTTGGTTCTTGCAAAACATTTCAAGAAAAGTTGGAACAGTAAAGCATTTACCACTTTGTAATGTTGCCATTCCTTTTCACAACACTTAAAAGACGTTTAGGGACTGAAGACACCAAGTGATGAAGTGTTTCAGGTGTAATTTTGTCCTATTCTTGCTGCAAACAAGTCTTAA
The DNA here is from genome assembly GCA_023631565.1 of Gymnocephalus cernua. Classification (NCBI taxonomy): domain Eukaryota; kingdom Metazoa; phylum Chordata; class Actinopteri; order Perciformes; family Percidae; genus Gymnocephalus; species Gymnocephalus cernua. The sequence continues at coordinate 30,795,130 of CM042429.1, forward strand.
GGTGGGCAACAGTACGGGGTCTTCGTTGTCGCATTTTGCGCTTCAAAATGCGCCACACATTCTCTATTGGAGACAGGTCGGGGCTGCAGGCAGGCCAGTCAAGTACCCGTGTCCTCTTCCTCCGCAGCCAGGACTTTGTAATGTGTGCAGAATGTGGTTTTGCATTATCTTGTTGAAATATGCATGGACGTCCCTGGAAAAGATGTCTTCTTGAAGGCAGCATATTGTGCTCCAAAATCTCTATGTACTTTTGAGCAGTAATGGTGCCATCACAGAAGTGCAAGTTACCTTTGCCAAGGGCAATGACACAACCCCATACCATGACAGACCCTGGCTTTTGGACTTGTTGCTGGTAACAGTCTGGATGATCCTTTTCTTCTTTGGTCCGGAGCACATTGCGTCCATTTCTCCCAAAAAATACCTGAAATACTGATTCATCTGACCACAGTACACGTTTCCACTGTGCGATGGTCCATCCCAGATGCCTCCAAGCCCAGAGAAGTCGACGGCGCTTCTGGACACTGTTAACATAGGGCTTCCTTTTGACACAGTACAGTTTTAACTGGCATTCGTGGTTGTAACTACGTATTGTGGTACTTGACAAAGGTTTGCCAAAGTAGTCCTGAGCCCATGTGGTGATATCGCTTATAGATGAATGACGATTCTTGATGCAGTGCTGCCTGAGGGATCGGAGATCACGGTTGTTCAGCTTAGGCTTGCGCCCTTGTCCTTTACGCACTGAAATTCCTCCACATTCCTTGAATCTTTTAATTATGTTATGCACTGTTGAAGGTGAAATAAGCAAATGTCTTCCTATCTTTCTTTGAGGAACATTGTTTTTAAACATTTCAATCATTTTCTCATGTATTTGTTGGCAAACTGGCGATCCTCGGCCCATCTGTGCTCCTAAAGGACTAGACCTTTCTTGGATGCTGCTTTTGTACCAAATCATAATTACAATCACCTGTTGACATCACCTGTTTCAAATCACATCATTATTTAACCAATTTACCTGATTACTAGCCCTAAATTGCTCCTGTCCCAACCTTTTTTGGAATGTGTTGCAGGTCTGAATGACAGGAAAGGATGTATATTTACAAATGAAATTAAGTTGACCAGAAAACATGAAATATTTTTTGTTCACATTGTCTGCAATGAAATACAAGTCAAAGTACATTTAGAAATCACTACTTTCTTTTTTTATTTGTGTTTCCCAACTTTTTCTGATTTGGGGTTGTATGATATCCAGAATAATTTACTCTGGATATCAATTTCTGGAAAGCAATGCACCATTTAAACCAAAGTCAATATTAATTCACTTTATTCTCTATACTGTGTATGTTGAATGGGTGACTTACATTCCCTATAATTTTTGCAACTGTCAACATGCTCATATACTAAATCTCTCTCTCTCACTCTCTCTCTCTCTCTCTCTCACTCTCTCTCTCTCTCTCTCTCTCTCTCTCTCTCTCTCTCTCTCTCGCAGGGGCTACACCCCTGTGTCACACCCACAGAAGTGAGACTCCACCTGTTGTTGCTGATACTGCAGGAGCTGCTGTTGCTGGTATTGCTGGATCTGATGGATCTGCTGCAGCTGTTGTAGTTGATTCTGCTGCTGGAGAGTGTACTGCTGCTGCTGTTGTTGCGACAGAAAGTGAGCTGCTGCCTGCCCGTCATACCCATCAGTCCCCATAACGTAGGAGCCAGCAGGGGGAGATGCCACGCCGGAGGGATCGTTGCTGATTGGCTCCCAGGCATCAGAGGAAGAGAGGCAGTAGTGGCCCTGGGAGACGTATGTGTGAGGCCACACCTCCGCTGAGGAGTGGTGCAATATCTGATCTGGAAAAAATGGCAGGGGGAAATTAGAGGTAATGGTAGAAGTGTTGGTAACAGGAAGATGCTATGATAAGAGTTTTGGTCACATTTTAGTAGCAAAATGCACAACAGATTGAATTGACCTGATAATATGATCTTCATAATATCAAGAAATATAAAACCAGGGAAATCCTTGATTGTTTTTGTTTAACTCAGAACTGGCAAGAACTAAATCCCAAACACTGGTAAAACATCAGCATTTTATTTCATCTTAAATTGCTAAATAACCCCACATCTAATGACCAGCAAATTAACCTTTAATTGTGTTTTGGGTAATCTGGTTTCAGCTGTTATCATACAATTAAGAAGAGTTGGAAGCACAGCACACCAAATCAGTTTCAGCTTTGATCTGGCTGGTCAGAATAAGGAGGTTTTGTCTGGAACTTAAATTAAAAAAAAACTCACTGCTGAATAAGTGTGACAATGACAGAAGCTCTCCCAGATGAATAACAAAATATCCAAAATCATTATTTATACAGATGCTGTGTCTTGGTTTTACCTTCCAACAGTCCATGTTGGAAAATGTGAAATTAATAATGAGCTTCCCCTCCAGCCTGGAGAGAGAGGATGGAACGGTATGTTCTCATTACTGAGCAACATGACACATGCTATACTGCAAGTTGCTTTTCTGCACCTACACAAACACTTATATTTGACACAGCTGTTTTAATGCTGCCTGGATTGAACTACCCAACCAGCTACAACATAAAATACTGCATGCACAGTACTTTAGCAGCAATAATAGTATAAGTACACTGACAGGGTTTTCTTCTGCTGCAGTATTTTGAACTTTAAGTACATTTTGCTGATAATACTGCTTTAATATTACTTTTGATGGAGTATTTTTTTTTACAATTACTTAAGTAACAGATGTTAATATTTCCTCCACAACTGCTGTATGATACTTTTCTTATAGTATGTTGTTAATCCTTTATAAAATATCATATAATTTAGCTGCAGTCATATGTGTAGTTCTTTGTAGTCCCTTACCTTGACTGGTGATGCTCTCCTGGTTGATCTCGCTCAGATGAGCCACACTGCCCTGGTTTGAGCCCGACCGGCTATCTCCATCCATCGATCCCCAGGCCATGAGTGTGGCCTCTGAGATCGCAAACTGCTGCAGGATACCTGAGGACAAACCAGGATCACTGTGAGGACCTGCATTATATTTCATTAGCTGAATAACATAAATCCCACAAAGTGAGGTGAAGAGCACATAAGATGACAGTAAACAGGCTCTGTTGAGCTCCTGCCCTCGTGTGTGTGTGTGTGTGTGTGTGTGTGTGTGTGTGTGTGTGTGTGTGTGTGTGTGTGTGTGTGTGTGTGTGTGTGTGTGTGTGTGTGTGTGTGTGTGTGTGTGTGTGTGTGTGTGTGTGTGTGTTTGTGTGTGTATGTGTGTGTGTTTCCAACCTGCAGTAAAACGAGCCTCCTTCTCTCCATCACTAAGGTCACTGTAAGCGTCGCTCTCCAGCCGCCGCTCCTTTTCCCGCTCCTGGGTAGTGATGCGGGGCAGGGGGATGCCCCCTGGACCCACCGTACTCATGCCCCAGTTTTGCCATTCAATCATGTGAGCAACACGACCCTGGGCCATGGCTGTGGGCTTGGTCACTCGCTCCTTCATAGTGCGGCTCACACCTGGTGGTGGAGAAGACATGAGACAGTGGAGGGAGCGGAGGGAGCAGATGGAGGGAGGATGAGGATCGCAAGTGAGTGAAAAGAAAGTGAAGAAGTGAAAGAAAATAGAAGTAAAAGATGAGAGGTTGATGCAGGGGTGATGAGAGGAGTTGAGGGATACAGCATTTGTGGGTAGATAGAAAAGGAAGTAGAGCAGCAGGTTTGTTGTTTGGAGATAAAGTGGTGGATGGATGGACAAACAGAAAGAAAGACATAGGATAGACATGTTATCATCAAGTGTGTAATTGTTGTTTGGTCATGGATGCTGTGATGGCTTATGAAACTATGGATATCCAGGAGGGTTAGACTAAACTGATGTGGGAGGATGTAATTGGACAGTCAGTGTTGTTCTCCTCAAATATGATGCTGTTCATTAAATTACATATACTGTATGAATAATAATTACCATATAGGCTGACCAAAAGTGGTTAAAGTTTTGTCCCATTTTATATATATTTTTCGATTATAAGAATATGAATAAACTATCCCTCTGAGATGTTTGGGGCACAGAAATGGTCAATTAAAAAATGTAAAAAATATATATATTTGCAGCTTCAACAAAGCAAATAAACCAGTTTAGAACCACATTGGCAGTCCAATCCTACTATTTAAATGTCTGTAGTTTAATTACTGTCATCATGAACGTGGATTATGAGAATAGCTAAATGGTGAAGAGTTGCGGAGGTGACGTTCATGTGTTTAATGAGACTAAGCCATCGTCCGTATGGGCTACAAGAAGGAGAGGAGGGAATGGATGTGTCTTGTCTGACAAGGTGCATCATGGGATGGAATAAGCTAATTGGGGTGAGGTGGCTGTGTGGCATTAGTAATGAGAGGCTGGCTTGTTGACATGATAGCTTTCACACCTCTGCTAAGCTGCACTGGCTAAGCAGAAACCTGCTCTCTTTCTCCTCACTGTCAGTCTTAGAAGTGGACTCATACAAACACTGCAGAACAGACATCTTTTGAAGAAGAAATAAATGTACTGCTGCCACTCTGACACCAGCTGATATCTGCATAATGGCTGTGCTCCATATTTCATGTGACCAACACATGATGACACGTACTGTAAATCCCTGGTTGTTTGATTCTCTCTGATGGTGGCGCATGGAGATGAGATTTATGAATAAATTAGAGGAATAAATTACAGGACAAATCTGTACCACACCACACAGTGCAGCAGCTACACTGCACTTCACTGTACTGTAAGACATTTCACTGCACTCAAGTAAACTGCACTCCACACAAAAGCTGGATTAAACCAAAACTGCACTGAACTCTGTTTCACACAGCACTTTACACGGTTCAAAACATCCATACTAATACTTGTTCAGGACAACACAGTTTCACAACCACTTAACATAAAAAACTACACTTCCCACTCACTACTCACCTTTTCTTAGAGCAACAAACTGTATGATGATGCACTGTGTGTGTGTGTGTGTGTGTGTGTGTGTGTGTGTGTGTGTGTGTGTGTGTGTGTGTGTGTGTGTGTGTGTGTGTGTGTGTGTGTGTGTGTGTGTGTGTGTGTGTGTGTGTGTGTTGTGTTTCAGGCTGAATTCATTCCATCAATGACTCAGGAGGAGCCATTGACATGTGTTATAAGAGCGTGGGGAGGAAGTGATACAGGGAAACCCGTTTCGGGTACCATGTTGACTCCAGTGCCCACTGAGGGCCGAGCCAACATGGGGTCGGTTTACCAGTTACAGCACAGACACACACCTGACACACCTGACAGAGAAGCGTTTGCCAGAGCCCCGATGCCGTAGGCATTTGAGTTCCTCTTGAGCTTTGGCAGAATTGACGTGGTGTCTTCCATAGACAGCTAGAGGGAGAGAAGAGACAGGGATGGAGGAGGGGGAAACAGCGTGGAGAAAAGGATAGTATGGGAAGTGTGACAGGGCGCACAAAGACATCGAGTGTGTGTTCGAGAGGGGTGAGTGGAGAGAAGTGATGGAGATGCTGGGTTAATACAAAAGATAAAATCTGCATTACCCAAATCCTGACTCCAAGTTAACTGTGTACTCTTTTATTCTGCACCAATAAGCCATTCTGATTGTGCTCACTACCGTGCACCACTACGATAAACCGAAAGGGATCGACTGTAAGGCGGAGGTGAAGGGGGGGGGGGTGAGGGGGAAAGATCTCATGGCTGAAGGGTGAGTTAAATTAAAACAGTAGAACGAAGGAATGGGGTCACAACACTTACATTGATTCCTTCCCATGAAAATTCTGAACGTCCATGCTGAGGAAGAGAAATAGGAGGAAGAGAGAGGGATAGGTAAAGAAGAAGCGGGAAAGAGTAAGAGAGTGAAAGGACAGAGAGAACATTGACGTGCATGGGAGGGGAAATGGGAGAAAACAAAGAAAGGAGGGACAGAGGGGGGGATTGCACATTGGACATGCAGAGGAAGAGAAATTAAGAGAAGGGAGAGGGGAAGAAGAGAGATAGATAGACAGGATTTTCCAGGGACGAGGAAGGCAAGAGTCAAAGACCGGAATGACAGGGAGAAGGCAGGGGATTAAACAGGGATCAGTATCTTTGCTTAGATATGTATAGCAGAGTGAATATGCTACGGATGAATGAGTCTCCTCTCTGGTTACATGTGCTGCCAAAAACATGTAAAAAGCAAGCGGGAAATTGTGTGTGAGTGAGAGAGATGTCAGTGCTGTGTTGAATGGTATCTGATGCTGCAGATAGACAGGGGACTGAGGCTATCAGGAGGAAGGGAAGAGAGTGAGTGTGTGTGTGTGTGTGTGTGTGTGTGTGTGTGTGTGTGTGTGTGTGTGTGTGTGTGTGTGTGTGTGTGTGTGTGTGTGTGTGTGTGTGTGTGTGTGTGTGTGTGTGTGTGTGTGTGTGTGTGTGTGTGGGCAGATGCTGGGGACAAAGCTGCCACAACATTCCTCTCTATCCGACACTAACTACACCGGAGACACTGGTGGGTTAATGGCTGTGCTGACGTTTCCACCTTCCTGTCGATCTGCACAGACATTTGAGGATGAGCAGAAATAAATGAGTAAATAAACAAAACTGGAAAAATCCTACTGGTCCCCAACATTTATCAGCAATAGCCTATATCCCCTCCAATTGTATTTTTCTTAGAATTTAGTTAATTATTTTCCTAGCAGTGTTTCAATTTTTTATATATATATAGTTTACCCCTGCAATATAAACATCAGTGGTGGAAGAAGTGCTCACTTAAAGAAATAATATGACATTTTGGGAGATACGCTTATTTACTTTCTTGCTTAGAGTTGGATGACAGCACTCTCATGTTTGTACAGTATATATGAAGCTGGATGAGTAGAAAGCAACATGCACACCACTTTGTAGGCAAGCAGCAAAGACTCCAGGAAGTTTCTGCACACTGCCAAGTCTGGGATAAAAACCCTGTACAAAAACACGTTTTTTTTCTCCAGTTTTTGTACAAATAAAAAAAACAAGATATAGTGTGTTAATTAGTGAGCGTTAGAGGTGCTCTTAGGCAGATAATGTTATCTTTGGACAAAGCCAGGCTAGCTGTCTTCGTGCTAGATAACCAGCTGCTCGCTGTAGCTTCATGTGTACTGTACAGACAGAGAGTGGTATCAATCTTCTCATTTAATTCTCTGTGAGAAAGTGAATAAGTGTATTTCCCAACATGTCAAACTATATGAGTTTAAACATTGGTTTTGGCCTTCCTGACTTCATTCCTTCCCTCCCTATAGTACCAGTGCATACAAATTGTACTTGTACTCTCTCTTTCCATTTGTGTGCATCCATGTCCCAGAAATGCTTGTTACTAACCTAGCTCTGGGTGCTTATTCCCCGGAGTCCTTATGTTTTTTTTTTTTTTCACCCAGCATGATTCCTTGGATTAGGGTGGCACCAAAATAATGGTTGCAGCTGTCGCCGTGGTCCTGCTGCACTCCCTGTTACACTCTGCTACGCTCCGCGGTGCCCTGCAGTGTCCTGCTGCATCCTGCTATGCTTTGTTGTGCCATGCTATACATCCTGTAATGCCCTGCAGTGCCCTGCTATACCATGAACTACTACAACTACTATTTCTAGTCACTGTTCCATTATCTTTATTGTGACTGTTATTGCCCAACCAGAACCGTCAGACACCGCCTACCAAGAGCCTGGGTCTGTCTGAGGTTTCTTCCTAAAAGAGAGTTTTTCCTTGCCTTTTTTTTCCTTCTTTTGCTTGTAATTATATGTGTGTGTGTGTGTGTGTGTGTGTGTGTGTGTGTGTGTGTGTGTGTGTGTGTGTGTGTGTGTGTGTGTGTGTGTGTGCGTGCGTGCGTGCGTGCGTGCGTGCGTGCGTGCGTGCGTGTGTGTGTGTGTGTGTGTGTGTGTCTGTCTGTGTGTCTGTGTGTGTCTGTCTGTGTCTGTGTGTGTGTGTGTGTGTGTGTGTGTGTGTGTGTGTGTGTGTGTGTGTGTGTGTGTGTGTGTGTGTGTGTGTGTGTGTGTGTGAGTGTTTTTTTTTTTTTTGCTCTTCATAGGACCGAAGGGGCATTTTGGGGCAATATGCATAAATAAATGATGGAATCAGTCCACAGTGCATTTAATGGTCTCCTCTCCTGTGCCCTGTCTCAGAGGGATCAGTTTTAGAGCACAGGATCTGTAAAGCAACAGGAGAGGAGAGAAGAGGTAAAAGCAGATAGTAATGGTGTATACGAAATTGGCGAAAGAGAGTGTGATGCCACTGCTGTTTTGCATTGAACGAGCACTAAGCAGTGACTCTGTCAGATGGGCATCATGTAACAGACGCCATAGCAACAGCAATGAGCCAACAGAACCAGCGATTGTTTTCCAGCTACGCCACCCCCATCTCATGGACGGGGAGGTGTAGTGGAAGTTAAGCAACTGACACTGACATAATGTGTGCGCTACTTTACTAATCTACTATAGCAGAAGCACTGGAACCCTGAGTTACAGAGAGCTAGTGTGGTGAGCTGCTGCAGCTCATCATGTAGCTGCCTGTGAAACTGTTTTTTAAATCAGCAGACATGTTTGTTCCTCAGGTGGAGTGGCAACAGTCCACTGTCAGAGGAAGTTAAGAGGGGTGACCCAGAGTGACTGCTGAAAACGTACCTGCTCCCCATCCTTCTGGACTGGCACGCCATCTCCCGCTGAGAGCAAGGTAAAGACAGGGAGAGAGAGCGAGAGAAGAGAGGAGGAAAATTAATTTATCTCAATTCTCAATCAAATAAAAAAAATTTGCCTTGCTCACACAGAATATTTACTAACCTATCATTCATTAAGCTTTGGCTAAAGTTCAATAGGGAAGATATTTTCTCTCATGTTCTGCCTTTATTCCTTTACGGGTGAATCATCTCTAGCACTTCCCTTTCCCACACAATGTCAAAGTCCCTGCATTCACAATTCTTTTTTTCCTCTTTATTATATTTTTGTATATACTTAAAAACCCACTTAAAGAACAGCACACACACAAACAAAACGCACACAAACTAAATATCGCTCCCCTTAACAATAATTTATACTAAGCAAGCACCATAGAATGTCTGAGTCATAATACGAATAAAAGATAAATATATCAACAACTATAAACACACTCTAAAAACATAAAACATGAAACAAAAATCATAAAATCAAAACACTAAAATGATTGCTTAATACCGTTTTCATCAACTGGATTAGGTTTTTCAATGAAATCTAGCAGGTTACCCCAAACTTTTTTATTTTATACTTATTTATTTCACAAGTAACACAGGATAACAACTCATTAAAATACACTGATATAGTTACTGATAGTTACTGCTATTGCTAAAAGAGTTTTGGTATTATTAGTAAAAGTTTTGAAGTATCTGTAATATTTTGTAAGTATATGTGTGGTCAAGGTTACTGCAACATGTTTTTCCAAAGGAAAACAAATGAATACAGTTCCAAACATATATGCATACAATTTCCCACTTCTAATTTACATCTGGGATGTACGTGAGATCATCAGAGCCTCTCTGGTGTCAAATATACTATATGAAGCAAATTAAATTGTCTTTACATACATGTTACCAGTCTTTTTGACTGGTAACATGTATTGTTTTCCCGCAGTCCTCAATTCCTCCAATTTTATACATTAGGTAAATTCTTCTTGGCGAATAATCCGATTGGTGTAAATATTAGAGATCAGTCCCTTTCAGCCCCTTTAACTCTGATTTACTAACATCACCAATCCATCGCCTCCCCATCACCACTATGACCTCCGGGATGTTCATCTGAGAGTTCCCATCAACCACCTGCAGGCTTTACTCTACCACCTCCAACATTTAGAGTCTAGACACTTAGGACCATATGGGCCTACGCTTTCTCTATTAATGGAGTCTAATCGCAAAAGTCTTTCTCTTTTTAAAGGAACTTCCTCTAAATGTAAATGACAGCTGCATTTCAGTTATTAATGCACTATGAAGAGTCAGTGGGAGATCATACACAAAGCCATCCACCCAGCACACTGCAGATGGGAGTCATCGGAAATAGACGCTCTCTGTTGGATAAATGAACGTTATAATCCCTCCTCTTTCCTGGCTGTCCAAATCCTAATTAAAACATTAGTTTAATTAGAGAGACTGTACTGGTAATAGAGTTTAAACACAGCTTCAGTCTCTAGGTGCCTGCTCTCTGTATCAGAGGGTCTGTGTGTACAACTCTCAGAGGGCCTCACTCCTGTATCAGTGTGTGTGTGTGTGTGTGTGTGTGTGTGTGTGTGTGTGTGTGTGTGTGTGTGTGTGTGTGTGTGTGTGTGTGTGTGTGTGTGTGTGTGTGTGTGTGTGTGTGTGTGTGTGTGGCCGTGCGCGTTGCTGAGCCAATCACGTTTTTCACAGCTGCATTTGGCAATCATGAGCGATTCCTCAGCAGCTCTGAGAAAACAGAGAGTTGTTGGCTCTCTGAATGTCCAGTGATGTCTGTGACCCACTGACCCAGTGATTCAGAAACATCAGCTCCACTCTGTCTCTGTTGGGCTCTCAGATATTACCCTTCCCTCTGAACTCCATCCAGTCGCATCAGATCACTGCAAGGGCAGGAGACGAGGGACAGACTTCATTCCAGAAATTGACCCCCTTTACTTGCACAGGGAAGGGTGTGCCAACTACGAATCAGGACCACCTTGCTTTATTTGTACAGTTAATACAGTACTCAAACCTGGGGTCTTCTCATTTCAGTGGTCCTCTGTTGTAAAGATTGTACAAGTATCATTACAAACTATCTATAATACATATGAGTAGACACTTCCAGGAGTGATCAAGTGTTTTGTTTCACCGTTTAGTTCGACCTAATTTCCCTCAACCCACTTTGTGTATTCCTGCTATAGTTAGTGTTCCTTGTGTTTCCCATAATACCTCTGGCTATACACAGAAGGTACATGAAGTTCCTGTATATGAATAAATAGCTTTTGGTTGTACATTACCAGGGTAAAGAGACCTTAAAGGGACACTTCCCCAATTGTATATGTCAAAGTCAATTTCCTAGTCACTCGGCTAGCTTTGCTTGGAGTCTACAGTACACATTTTTAACCCAAAACTGGAGGCGGCGTGGGGTTTAACGGTTTAACACATATCCTGCCCCAGTCCCAAACAAGGCAAGGCAAGGCAGCTTTATTTGTATAGCACAACAACTCAATTCAAAAGGCTTTACATAAAACATTAAAGAGCAGTTAAAAACAGTTACAAATATAAAAACAGATAAAATATGAGAATAAAAGTTACTGTGCAGTATAATAAATTAACAATTATTTAAAGTACAACTACACTGCCAACTGTTGCAAAAACTGTAGAAATAAAGAAACTACTTTGCATCGGGACTTGGTCGGGACTGGACACATTTATATTCAAGTGCTATTTTAGCAATTAAAAATGAACTCTATGTGACCTCAGAAGGATTCTGCAGGCATGTTTGATTTTTGGCACTGTGGAGTGCGGTGTGAAGTGGTTACTTATGGGCTGATAACAGTTAGACAGAGAGATGTCTCATTTTCTGCCTGGGTGGGAGAGAGTGTGTACCATATTTCTTTCCCATTTGGGTTAGAATCTGCCCAGCAAACACAACTGAATATATATGCACACCCACATACATTGCGCCTACAGCAACATACAGTATAATACACAGGGACACAGAGAATGCCACTCCCTCTCTTCCTCTGTTTCTCTCCCTCTGCATCCTTCAACCTTCTTTGGCCAATTAGTAGATTAGTCGTCCCCCCCCCCCCCCATGAATCACAATATGGCTCAAGAGTTTTGTGGACTGCAGCAGTACAAACTGTACAAACTACCACTAGGAAGCCCTCCAGCCTTTACACAGCAATGGACCAGAACATTGTGTCTACCTTTGTAGCTGTATAATAGTGCCTGTGCCTCATATGAGATTACATCAAATCATGTGCTATTGTTTTTATATCATGCTGTGATTAGTCAGAGTTGTTAGTTCTCGGAATATCTCTATAGATGATGGGTCAGTAGGCTAGTCATTATCCAGGATCTCAGTGAGCCATGGCACGTGTGCATTTCTGCACCCGGGTAGGTGATGCTCTGAAGCTCGCAGCAGCACAGTAAACAAATGCGTAATTCTGCTCCTGAGAAGGCAGGCAGGATCCCTCCTTGACGAAACAGCAACAACAAAAGAGCACATGACAGTGCTCTGAGCCAGATTTTCTTCCCCTGGCGCTCTCCCTCCTCCACCGCACAAACAGCGGTGCGGCGCTCGATACCCTCCTGTGGTCATAGGGGAGCCGGGCTTAGCTCAGCCGAGGAGAAGAAGCAAGAAGGAGCGAGGAGTGAGGGAGGGCGGGGAGATGGAAGAGAAAAAAGAGGAAGCAGCGCGGGCATGCGTAACGAACAACCAGAGATCTGCAGCGGCTGCACTGTCAGCTTCAGTTCTGACTGTAGTGGCTTGACGGCTCACACTGAAGTGGGAAGCATTTGAGCGTCATCTGCCTTTTTGTACTCCCAGTGCCCTGCAGCAATAACGCCAAAGAACCAGGGAGGGCTTGGTGTTTGTTTACCATGACAGCTGCAGTAGAGCTGGTTGCCACAATGGGGCACCGGCTTGGATAGCAACCCTCTTGCAGCAATATGTGCAGATGTCAGGTTACTGAGCTCCAGAGTTCAGCAGGAACACATCTGAGAACCAGAGCCCAGGTGGTTGGGAGAGTTTGGTCGAGGAAAAATGAGCTAAGTGTGTTTCTGGACATAATCCACATACACGCAGGGGTTCTGACATATACTTAAACAGGCACTCGAGCACAGTATGAGTTACTGCCATTAACTTGGTGAAATGGCATTCTCAATCTACATGTCCCTGCCATTGGCAGTCCTGACACACTTCATTAATCTGTTTAGGCATGAATGTGGCTGCCGTCCTGTGCAGATCTCCATCACTGATACAGGGTAAATAGGTTACAGCAGTCATTGTTGCATTGACTGTCGTATCGAAAGATCTACAGCATGTAGTATCTTGGCACAAGCAGCTGCAGCCCAGCATCATCAACCTGCTAACTTCCATAAACATCCTAATGGCCTGCTAAATATATAATGCATATTTAGACCTAAAACAGAAAAATCAGATTCTGTTTAGATGAAGGGAGGAAAAGAGGCAGAGAATAAAGTCAACCAGTTACATGTACAGCAGACAGCACCTTCTATGCAGGAATCTTTATTTTCTCACTCCAAAGGATTCTTACAGTCTTTGAAAAGATTGCCGTTTTCTTAACCCCCCCCCCCCCCCCCCCGCCCCCTCCACACACACACACGGATCAAATTGTAGAGATAAAATTCTTTCATGGCATTATGTTTCAATTTCATAACACGCTCTGGCTGAGTCACATTGTTTACAGAAACGCCTGCCATCACGTGCCCACACACACTCCTCTTATTTCTGATCTGCCACTTACACATACAGGCTGAAAACGATACAATGGTGAGCACACATACTACACACACATACATTTTAATCAATTCCCCTCCCATAATGATGCAGACTTGTAACCTGACATCCAGCGACAAGGCAAGCCATAATAGCACACAGCTGAGAATATGACACAAAGGCACTCACATAAATCTGTAGGTAAATACCCTATGCTATACATGCTACATTGGAGACCTTGGGTGTATACACATATATACTGACACACACCCACGCAGGTAAGGGTCATCAGGTCCCCCCCCCCTTGTCTCTGAGGCACTACATCACTGAGTCATTCACCTTGAATGTGTTCATATGTACAAGGTTTTTCCAACCTGGACAGAAGCCAATCAATCAGCTTCAGTCTGCCAGATTTGCCAGTTTACAGGCAGACTGCAAACTGGCAAATGGTATCAGTTGTTGGCCGACAGTGTGTGAAGGCATGGTGTTAGAGGGGGTGTTTGGTTTTCAATTTAATGACAGGGAATCCCTCTCTGTATTGCACTAGCAAAAACAGAGTGATGGGACAAAGTGGTGAAGCAACAGTGGTGCCTACATTATATTCACACCCACACATAGGCCTACGTGCATTTAAATATAGCTGCAAAAGGCGGATATAAACTTGAAGTCATTGAAAGGTCCATGCAAGAACATATACATACACGTGAACATGCAAACACAAATATATACACTTAAGCTGGGTACTGTGAAAATAGCTACATGATACCAAAATGATAATTTTTTTTCAATATCTTGAGAAACAGAAACATGATTTTCTACAAATTAACATTAGTTTTCTGCAAATCACTTTTTCATTTAACAAAAGAAGTAAAAGTTCTCAAATATTAAATGTTAATTTTAATGTTGTCTAAACACAAGCTGCTGTACTTAACTTTAAATAGTTTAAAATGGTCAAAAATGTGATTTAAGTCAGGAACTATCAGATCAAATAACAAGCAAATAAGAATATGTATTTATGAATATGACTAGATATTTGATGCCAGCTTTCAGCACCTGACACTTTTGATACTCTGTGCTACAAACACATTTTAGTCAGTACATGCATACCAAAACTACATACTATTAGTGCTTATTCAATCAGTAGGCTGTGTGTCAGTGGTGTGGCACCTTACCAAAGCCAACTTAGAGAAAGTGAAGAGAGTGCTTAGAGGCATCACAAACAGGTGAGAGTTGTCATAATGTCCCACATTCATATCTATAATTTCACCACTGCAGCCTGACCCATAGCAGTTATCTTTACACTGCACACAATGCCCTAAATTATCCCATGATTAATGATTCCGGCACTCACAGTTATAGTGTGCCTGGTAACTGGATACAGAAAAATGCTTCTGATGTGTAGCTTGTAGCACAATTATGGATAATAGCATTATCTACATTACATCTAGAAATGTGATCAGCATCATGGTGCTGTAACACAATTACTAACACCATATTTGGCAGTGGTGAAAATTTGCTCTCAATGAAGAATACATAAGCTGTGCGCTGCACACACAAGCTGAGTCACTGACAAAAATACAGTCTGTAGTTATTTTGCAGTAGATCTCACTGCCTTTTCCTTGCTGATGAGCTGAAGACGAATGTGCCCCTCCCATTGACTGCTTCTCAAGGCCTTTTGCTCTCTTAAGGGGTGATGGATGCAGACATCTCACCGACTGTACATCACTGTGTGTCTTCACCTGAACCGGTTATTGTGGTGGTGAGGGGCAGCTGGGCTAAAGCAGATGTTAAAAGGGTCTGTTTAAAACATAAACCAAAATGATAAAGAATTTATTTTCGGTAGATTCTTTGTAGACTGAACTTTTTATTGGCAAAGAAACAGTTGAAAGTGCTGAAGGTAAAAGTAAACTAACCCCAACCTTGGTATTTACAACCCCAAATCAGAAAACGTTGGGACAGTATGTATGTAGCCTACTTTGACTTGTATTTCATTGCAGACAATGTGAACACAAAATATTTCATGTTTTGTCTGGTCAACTTAATTTCGTTTGTAAATATACATCCTTTCCTGTCATTCAGACCTGCAACACATTCCAAAAAAGGTTGGGACAGGAGCAATTTAGGGATAGTAATCAGGTAAATTGGTTAAATAATTATGTGATTTTAAACAGGTGATGTCAACAGGTGATTGTAATTATGATTTGGTACAAAAGCAGCATCCAAGAAAGGTCTAGTCCTTTAGGAGCACAGATGGGCCGAGGATCGCCAGTTTGCCAACAAATACATGAGAAAATGATTGAAATGTTTAAAAACAATGTTCCTCAAAGAAAGATAGGAAGACATTTGCTTATTTCACCTTCAACAGTGCATAACATAATTAAAAGATTCAAGGAATGTGGAGGAATTTCAGTGCGCAAAGGACAAGGGCGCAAGCCTAAGCTGAACAACCGTGATCTCCGATCCCTCAGGCGGCACTGCATCAAGAATCGTCATTCATCTATAAGCGATATCACCAGGGCTCAGGACTACTTTGGCAAACCTTTGTGAAGTACCACAATACGTAGTTACAGCCATAAATGCCAGTTAAAACTGTA